>CASBSA010000232.1:0-29197 GCA_949129095.1 Volucella bombylans | reverse complement strand
CAATAACGTAGTGTCAAAAATTTACTGGTTGTCTTAGTTTAAAAAACATTCCACTGAAAATGATTGCTGAGGAACGTACTGACTTCGAATTACCACATGTATGAGGAAAAGGATTTGTTCTCGAATTCTTGAAGATAAAACAAAAATACACAACATACCTTCCAGTCGCTATTAAATCATATGATACACAATTGTAAGGTATCCTAACAAAAATTTAAATGAAGTCCTCTAAAGTTGCATTTTTTTAGCTCAACGTCTTCAATCTCGGTGGCCATGCCAAATGAGCTACTACAATACATCAGAAATTAGGTTAAGAACATTAACATACGAGGGTGGAGGTAATTACTGCGAAAGGCACACGAATGAAGTGAGAGAAGGATGAACTAATGTGCTCCATAAAGGTTAATAAGAAAGCAGTACTATAAATAAGGAAGTAAATTTGCAAGGAGCTTGCCATACATTATAAAGGTCTAGGAACATCCACATTGGTACTCGTAAAATAAATAGCACACAAGCTTAAAAAAATTCTTCAGCACATCAGGCCTCCATCACTACCAAGGAGTCGATCAGGTAAAATTCACTTTCAGATTCAGTCGAGGTGAAAAGGTAGCCTAGCTATTGTATATAGGACATGAACTATGCTTGAATATGTAAAAATATGTCTTTTATAAATGCTACTCAGGGAAGTAGTAGCTTTAAAACGGCATCAAAATATGAGGAACTAATCGTGCGAGGCCGGTTCCAAATAAATATAGAAATGAAACGTGGTGATGGAACCATGACAAACATGGATAGAGAATTAGACGAGCTTTCATATTCCGCTGCATAGAGGTAGAGGCGACACCCAAGATTGCAGTAACTAACACTAGGTAAGCATTAAATCCATGGCTGTCTATGCGGTTTTATCAGAGGGATGACGGTATGTAATATCTACGATTTAAAGTCTACGTATTGTGATGAAGAAAAATCCCGACGTTTCTAAAGGTCTGCCTTAAGTAGTCTGTGTTAAGATCTTAAACTGCGCCCGAAACGTATAGATATAGAAGACCTGTACGCGATAACTACGTTGAACTTAAAATGAATGTTATATGCGCAGCTGGAATAACTGTCGAATTCAAAGTTAAAGTCATAATACTCAAAGGTCTTATGCACTGTCCGTTCCTTTCTACCGTCGCGTAAGATTTTCTATAAAAGCAATACATTAACGAATCCGCAATACTTTCATTACTCATGGCGTCGAAAGCGGTAGCATAAGCAATACACGCTTCAAGTAGCACTCAGTAATTGTCTAATAGCACTAGAAGACAGTATATGATTAGAAAGTCTTTTCTACCTCTATTGTAAAGATTTGCACTCGCGATTTAGTAAGTTCCGTCAATTACTCTAGACAGTTCACCGAGAAATAACTGCTGGAAACTTGCCATTATCGGACAGCTCGGACAGCCATTAGATACTTTGGTATATCTACCTCAATCACTATTTGTATTTTCACAGACATATAAATGCTTGTCTGGCTGCAATAGTGAACTGCAGTAAGATTTTTGAGAATGCAAGGAACTAGTACACTTACCAAAACTATTTTCAATATCTCGCCTAGTCTTTTTATGAGTTAAAATATTGGTTAAAGCACTTTGTCCGGATTTGTCCTTAATGGTCTTATTAACCATTCGTATAAAGGATAAGCTTTCTATTGAAAATTGCTACCAAATGAGAATTCTTCAATACTTTTGCACCATGCACGGTACCTGGTCAGCTTATGTTAACAGCATAGAAAGGTCGGTCCAGGCAACAAGTTTTTCACCCAAGTCGCCGAGCAAAATGCAGCAAAAGAGACGAGAACCCATTCACGCTGTTCAAGTTTTTGGACGCAAAAAAACTGCAACCGCAGTTGCTTATTGCAAGCGTGGCCGTGGTCTCCTTCGTGTCAATGGACGCCCATTGGATAACATTGAACCAAAAGTTTTGCAATATAAACTACAAGAACCACTTTTGCTGCTTGGTAAGGAAAAATTTGCAGGAGTTGACATTCGCGTTCGTGTGAGTGGTGGTGGTCATGTGGCTCAAATTTATGCTATTCGGCAAGCTATTTCTAAAGCATTGATTGCCTTCTATCAGAAATACGTTGATGAAGCATCTAAGAAGGAAATCAAGGATATTCTGATTCAATATGATAGGACACTTTTAGTAGGAGATCCACGTCGTTGCGAACCAAAAAATTCGGTTTACCAGGTGCCCGTGCTCGTTACCAGAAATCATACCGTTAAAAAAAAATTTGTTGAATGGACAACATTTACTTGTGATAGTCTTATTGCAACTGGATGTCATCATTTTGATAAGAACGCTAAATGATTAGAAAATCAAGTTTAGTTTAGTTTTAGTTTAGTTTTATATGCATTTTATTTACTTAATCACTAACTCTTACATTCTAACAAAAAATGCTTAAATGCTAGCTTACAATTACTTAACAAACTTATACTAACTTACTGGCCCCACACAGGCACTCTAAGCTACTCTAAATTCTTATAACTATGTCTTTCGACTTCATTTACATTTTCTTAGAACTATTTATTTTGTATACTTACAGCTAAGAAAAAAATTTGTTAACAAAACTTAGCATATGGACATAATTTTTTATTTTTAATAAAAACTTAGTATCTAACTTAAAATAAACCTTAGCCTACCTAAACTAAATGTACAATACACACATAAACACACATAGACGTTATACACAATCATATACATATATCAGTATACACCTTTGTATACACTGATATATGTATATGTTTCTTAAATGCTAACCTAAACCTATGTAAGCCGGCCATCGCTGTTTACAGAGAAAACCGATTGGTCAGCTCTGCCTCATTAGTGAGGCTGGTCCGTAATTGACGGAAACGACGACGAAACATCTTCTCCATCATTCAACCACCAGAAATGCTGGTGCTGCCGAACGACATCCCTCTTATCGCGATTCCCCACCGCCCTACTGAACCTGAGGCGATCCACACTGCCGTGTGCGACGTCTCTGTCGTAGTTGAGTCGCCTGTCCCCAGCTGTCCGAGCGACATGGTAGATTAACGGCACCGCTGATATATCCTGGATCAACCCTTTCTGATCTAGGTAGAGGAATGCTTCCGGTGGAACGAAGCCGTCAGAGCGCACACTCTCGTGGTAAAGGTAATTGGGGTAGTAAGCCCCAGATATCAGGTTATTCGTCGACGTCATTGCTCTTGCAATGTGCCTTCGAGTCAGCTTAATTACGAAGTTGTCCACTCGTATTAGGTTCGCCCTGTTGTAAAGGACCTCATTAGGATAAAAAATTTTGTACTCCGACTCTGGTGTTCTATACAAGCGAAGACAGGCCCTAAGGCAAGCCCTCTCAAACACCCGAATCTTTTCCATTAAGCTTGCTCGTACATTGAACCACACGGGACAACCAAATACCAGCATGGGCCTGATAAGGGCCATGTAGCAGATTACCTTTACCCCCGCATCGAGTTGGCTGCTATAAAACAGTCTCTTTGTAAGGGCAAAAGCACCTTTAGCTCTGGCCAGAGCAGCATCTACATTTTTGCCAAAATATAGAAACTGATCTAGCCAGATTCCAAGGTATCTGACTACATTTCGACAGGCAAGAGGCTGTCCGTGTTGTCCAATAATCGAGAACTTTCTCCAATTTTTTCTGGTATCCCTTGAGGCTCTAGACAACGGCGTCCTAAAGAGAATGGTTTCCGACTTCTGAAAGTTGATTTTCAACTTCCAGTCATCGCAAAATCGTCTTATCTTATCGAAGTCACGCTGCAAGAGAGTATTAATGACCTCGATTTTTGGACCTGTTCTGTACGCTATCAAATCGTCTGCGTACGCAATAGTATGGGGAAGTGAACCTATCAAGTCGCTTGTATAAATGTTAAATAGAATCGGCGAATTGACCACGCCTTGCTGAAGACCATTTTTAATTTGAAATATTCCAACAGAAGTCACATCACCATTCTTCACGATGAACTATCTGTTAGTTAGCATATTATAAAGAATGTACAAGAGTGGTTTACTGATCCCCAGCCTAGTTAGTTTATAGAAAAGACCCTCTAACCATACGGTGTCGAAGGCCTTCTCCAAGTCAACAAGGCAGGCACCAGTGCATTGTTTTTTGCCTTTATTCCATTGGATATCGGACACCAGTTTAGACGCGGCATGTGAGATATCATGTCCCGCCTTAAAACCGAATTGATTATCCGGAACTATATGTTTGTCCTCAACCCACCTAGACAGAGCTCTATTGATTACCTTTTCAAAAACCTTACTGATATTCGGAAGGAGACTTATCGACCGGAGATTCGCCGGATTGGATATATCCTTTCCCTTTTTGGGGATAGGTTGAACCACCGCCGTTTTCCAATGCGCTGGATAATGTGCATTATTCATTGCATTATTAAACAGGGTGGTGTAGATGTCCACCGCTTCTAGAGGAAGATGTCGAATCACGATGTTCGGAATACCATCGGTCCCCACCGATTTCTTAGCCCTGATTGTGTCGAAGATCTCATGGAGTCCTGCCTTCGAAATGAACGGGGGTAGGCCACCCTCTCTGGCAATGACATTATTTGCCATATTTTCGTCGCTAAACCGGGTGAAACCAGAGCCCTCGGTTCGCCAGTTCCCTATTTCATTTCGAATGCAGAACTCGAGCACCAAGACGCGATTGTCCAGGTCGTAATTAGGGCCAATGTTATCAATGGCCTTATATACTTCCTGGAAAGTGGCCCCTATGGTCTCAACCTTCTCCTGTGGATCCTCGATCACAAAAAAGTCGTCATCATCAGCGGCCTCATTTGGATCAATGCCTGCTATTGTCAGTAACCGTTCGTTGTCTGTTGTCCGGGCTATTTTAAGACACTGAAGGTCGTTTTGATTTTTTCTCCGAAATAGTTTATTTATTTGCGGAAACATATTCGGGTTGCTGGTGTTTACAGCCCGAACCTTGTTGTTCCAATACAAACTTACAGAAATTCTGTAATTTTCTTTTATTAGCGTTTGAATATTTTTAATCGACGACTTCAGTGTCCTAATCTCCGGGTCTTGTCGGTCAGTTAACTGTCTGTACAAGTTTTTAAGTCTGGTCAGAAGTCTACTTTTCTGTCGGTGCAGTGCGTCAATAGTAGGATTGCGGAACAGGTCTTCGTTAGTCGTACGTCGATACCGCGGTATTGTAGTGTCCATAGTTTGTTTAATTGTCTCGTCCATTTGTTTTAGGTAATTGTCGATCTCCTCGTTTGACAAATTCCTATTGGACGGTGGGTGGATCGTGTTCGAGGAGAGCGCTCTAGTCAAGGTTGCGGAGAAGCGTGTCCATCGAGTCTTACTGTAGTTGTAAGAATATCTTTGGACAAACTCCTCCAATTCCGCAATTTCGTTGGGAACTGTAATTTCGGTGCTAAAACCGCAATGGTCGCTGTCATACACGAATGTGCGCAGACAGTTTAATGTTTGTAAATTCGTACCTGTCAGTCGTATACGTTCGTCGTACAGCAGTAGATCCAAATAAGACCCGCCTCTGGGAAACGACGGGTTATCTGTCGCTTTAAGACCGAGTCTGTACATGACATCGTGCTGACCCCACCAATCGAGTAGTAGGTTCCCTCTAGTATTTGGCAAATTATTTCCCCAATCTCTATGTCTAGCGTTGAAATCCCCGCCGATTATAAAATAATTCTCCCCCGATTCCAGCCTCAGAAGTCGAAAAAGCGTGTCGAGCTCTGTAATGAATAGGGTGGATTGTGAAGCCTCAGGTGCATAAACAGAGGCCAAGTACAGCCGCTTTCCACTGCGGAGCGGGATGTAAACGACGACTGCCTCCAAAACCCGGAACCTGCGCAACACGCCCTTGTACACTCTGTGAAATTTTATACCTTCTTTAATGAAGATCGCGACACCGCCTCCACGTTTGGATCTGGGCCGATTTCTTCTTCTAACAATATAATTATTGTAATCCAGTTTGTGCTTATCGGTTAGCTTTGTTTCGCTAGCGAAAAGCACATCAGGAGTTTGGTCTTGTAGCAATTTAAACATCGCGGCTCTTCGTTCGATCCTAATCAATGAATTCACATTCACTGCAAGGACCTTCAAAGTTTGCTCCACCATGTGCGTACCCATTACGACATGTGTTGCGTTAGGCCCGGCAGCAACGCGTAGATCTGGTCCACCCGCTTGGACTGTTCTTGAACCTGCTTTTGCAGCTGAGCCATCTGCCCTTGGATTGCGAGCAAGATGGCTAGCATGTTGGGTGCAGCTTCCGTTGTTCTCGTCATCGGAGCCGGAGAAGCAACAGTCGCTTGCTGTACCGTAGCCCCCCTACCTGACGCCATTTGGGCGTAGGAAATTTGGGGCGTGACGGCTGGTGTTTGAAACCTCACAGGTGAACGTTTGACCTCCACCTTCTGCTGCCGAGCCAATTTTGCTTTTTTAATTTCGGTGAACTTAGGACAACCCCGATAGTTTGCGGTGTGTCCTACGTTCCCACATAATACGCACGAGAGCTGCGACCTATCGGATGCTCCGTCAACACCCAGAGCACACTCCTCGGAACTGTGGTTCTTTGCGCACTTCACGCATCGAGGCTGCATTTGGCAGTTCGACGCGGCGTGCCCGAACCTCTGGCAGCGAACGCATTGTATAACGCCTTCGCTCCTTTTTAGTTTTTCCCAGTGAACCACCTGGTAGTCTAGGACATTGATACTCCTTAGACTATCCAGACGGCTTTCGGGACTGAGTTGCACCAGGAAGAACGGCAGACTCCGTTTCTCCCGCCTGGCTCTAGCTGTGGTAAACGGCTTTACCCCCACAAACTTGAGTCCTTCGCACTCCTTCTCTTTGAGCAGTGCCAAGATCCCCTCAGGATCAGAAGACGGTTCCAACCCCTTTAGCAGCATCGATTGCCGCTTTTCACATTTTGGTGTAAATGAGTAGTGCTCCGTCGTCGTTTCCTTTAGGAGCTCTTTCACTTTCGCGTAGCCCTCCACTGTATTACAGTGGATGGCATGGCGATCGTTCCCCAATCTCATAATTTTAAAATTATTACCAATGACCAACTTACACAGGTCCTTGGTTTCATTTACCTCTAGTTTATAGGTGTTTATAGGAGGCACCTTCTCCTTCTTCTTCTGCTGCTGCTGCTGTTGTTGTTGCTGCTGCTGCTGTTGTTGTTGTTTTTGTTGTTGTTGTTGTTGTTGTTGTTGTTGCTGCTGCTGCTGCTGCTGCTGCTGCTGCTGTTTTTGTGGTTGCTGTTGTTTTTGTTGATGCCGTTGTTGTGGCTGCTCTTGTTGTTGTTGCTGGTGTTTTTTCCGCTTTTGTTGGTGTTGTTGTTGGCTCTGCTTTGGAGCAAGTAGCGTCTGCTGTTGTTGCTGGGAGAATTCTTCCTCTTCTCTCTTCCTTCTGACCATTTGCCTTTCTTTCATGGCCAGTATCCTTTGTTGCAGCATTTGGATGCTGCTACTTATGGCCATCATTTCTTCTTCTTCATCTTCCGTTTCGCTCTGTGCCAATGTAGCGAAACTGTTCCCTTCCCTCACTCCACCAAGCAGTTTTACAGTGGAAGTTGGTTGGGCGGGACGGTGAACTATGTTGGAGGATGGCCTAAGCTTCCTCCTTCTCTTAGCCGTGGGTATTTGGCTTGACCCGCTTGAAGCCTCGCCTGATAATAATTCAGCAGGTCCCGCTATTGACATAGCGGACCGCTCTCCATTATCCATTACGGGACTTTTTTTGTTTTTTTTTTATTTTTTTTTTTGTACACTTCTTTGTTAATATTTCAATAAAAATTGGAAATAAAAACTGTTGTCCGACGATGGGAATCGAACCCAGGCCTCGGGATCGTTATACTAGGTATAATATCGTCAGAGTCTTTACCACCTCGGCTACCGAACACTTAAAATTTCACTGGCTAAAAGTATGCTACTTATTTTTCTGCCTTTTTAAGCCGAAACACAAAACACTTCTGCTCTCCGTGGAGGTGTATGAACGACTGATTAGAAAATCAAATTTCCATGTCTATTGCCAAACTGCTCTTCATTTTCCTTGGGTGTATCGATGTTGCATCCAGCTACACAGGGGATTCATTAGCAAGCTAGTTCCGAAGAATTTTCTGGAAAAAAATTGGTGTTTTCAAGAAATTCATCAATTATTGCGTCGGAAACTCGATATACTACTCTGCAGACCGTACGTTTATTTATTCCGTTCATAGTTGCGATCCCAAGGTATTGAGCACTATTTCTGCTCCAACGTAGTGTGGCATACTCAAGGGGTTTTTAGTGCCTTTAAAATGTTTGCACACACCGCGGGCGAAGAAATGTTTGGGAGGAAAGATAGAGAGATACCGATGAACGTTGGTTTTGAATGTTTGCAGGTTATAACGACAGAAAAAATCACGATACTTCAATGCACGTCGAACAGAGGGGTTGGGGTTTAACGGTTTGAAGGTGCAATTTCAACTAGCGGTGAAAATAACTATAGAACAAGGTAAGGCAGGAGACATTACGTCGGTGTTCAATAATTGTGTAACATTAGGATCACCTATTGGTTTTATCCTACGGTCTCGAATCCCATCTAATACGTGCAGAGATATTTTAGTAGCACCTGACCAGATGTGGACATTGTACTCCAATTTTTGGCAGATGAATTCTTATATATTGACTCCATATCAGAGTTAGAGAAATAGTTCTTGCATCGTTTGAGGAAACCTATATATTTCGGAGCATTTCTAATGACACCGAATATGTGGTCATATACCGAGAATGGAAAGTCTTTTCAGTTTCGACAATGTAAGTGCCATTCATGGATAATGGTTGGCTGCAGACAGCATTGTGTTTTGGAAGCATTAAATTCTACTCTGTTAGTGGGTCCTCAATTAATTATGCTGTTAGATCAGCAGTTAATGGTTCTATAGCTGAAGAGCAGCGATGTGAGTCAGAGAACGAATATGAAAAGCAGAGATTATTGTCGTCAGCAATGAAATATATTGGATTAGAAGAAGTAGACAAGAGCTCATTGATGAAAATTTAGAAAAAGGAGAGACCCCTTGATCCCGAATGCACGTGCCAAATGCCAAACTCCGTCAAATGCCTTAGAAATATCAGCTGCAACTATCTTGTTTTCGCCAGATTAATGAACGCTTTGGTTCCACTATTCGATGAGACATGCCATCAAATCACCAGTGGACCGGTTGCTACGAAAACCGTACTGCCGGTCAGTGAGAAGTTTTCATGTTTGACACGATGAATTGTTTGCAAACTGGCAAAGCTTTTCACTGTACAAAAATATACTTGTCACTTTGCAAATCTGTATTAGGTGGAATGAAATTTTAAAACACAAATTGAAGGTTTGCAAGGTGCAGAGTGAAAAGTGGAGGTGAAATAGGGCTCTGGTCTTATTTCACTAATTTATTCATTTATTTTATTTAAAATGAGTTTTCACTATGCAACACAAAGGTCCTTATAGAATTGGTATGATATATGAAAAGGAGCCCTTTCAACCTCCCTCTGGTAAAATACGGAATTTTTAAAGGGCTTCTCTATAAAGTAATAAATTCCTTCTCATGTGTCTTATAGTATTTCTATGTCAAAATTTCCATAAACGCATCCTGCACGCCGGGCAAGGTCATGTTGTATACTCTTATTCAGCGGATGTATTTATGTTTTAACAAAACTTGTAGACTGTTTTATAAGTGCTTCCTTCCTTAACCAGCCCAATGATTTAAACACCGATTGTGTTAGGGAAAGTTTAATTTATTGACTTTGCCTTACCTTGTACGTTCCAAGATGTTCCACAACACAAGGCAAATTGGCGTCCCTTCCTACGGCAACCGTTACATTTGGTATGGGTTGAGCAAAACGTGGTTCATCCATCATCACTGAAAATAAAATAAAACGAATACGGCTATATACTTTGGTTTATAATAAAGTGAGATTTTTCATCAATTGAGTCCCAGTACCCAAAGGCCAGGCGAAGAAACCTGGCTTTTGCATAATTTAGCATAAAATTTAATTAAGGTCTAGAAAGTCTTAACATGCTTCATTTGATTTAGTAAAATGGCAGAGACGATGAATGGGCGAATAACCCGTAAACTGTAACTGAAGGGTTTTAACCAAGGTGGGGACTAAATTGAATTCGCCTTGCAAAGAGTTGGCAAAGTTAAATTGATTCAACCAAAACTATCAGATCAGATTGGCCTGAGGCAACACCACTCTCAATTTAACGGCTTTTGAGTTGAGGAACTAATAGAATGTTGATTCTTATTTGGCAAAATGTCAGTGCTTGGTATTTGAATTTAATTACATTTAAGTTGATTGAAATTAGGTGGGAATAACGAAAATAATAGCTTGCGGTTTTGGAATACAAAATAGGTGTGGCGCCTGTCTGTCGGATTAATAGTAATTATTAATAAACTTTAACAAATCGTACAACAAGTCTTTATCAAGTTAATTGGGTTAATAGCGGTAAGATTTTGTGGAATGCTTTAAATGTAATCTTTCCTAATGAAATCTTCTGCCTTTGCCAAGGAGGAAAGACGGCAATTTGTCTGTCGAAAGAAATCATATTTTGAATAACCAATTTTAAATAAGAAATAAACGTCTATCAGTTTGTAATGGCTTTTTCGTTTTGCTTGTGTAAGTTTGGATACAAGAAATATATGTTATTTGCCAGCACTCCTCCAAAAAGGTATTACAAAAACAACCCCACTTCTGATAAATATATCCAGAACCAGTTATGCCGGGGGTTATACATCAAAAGGTTGGAAAGAGGTAAAAGTTAAGTTTATACCCAGAGCAGGTAGTAGATCAACTGAATTATCCATGCCATACAGACCCTCGTTTTTCCTAAAAGCAATGCAAAAAAATACTTGATAGACACATCAGGTATGGTCCAAGTGACGGGTAATTTACCTTTAATTATTATATCAAGCTTTGCGATTACCCCATCTTCGGTTCAAACAAATTTATCTTGTCTCTCGAATTCGTACATAATTATATAACTAATCGATTAAGAGAAGATTTTTCCGAATAAGGTCCGTCCTTCATTGTGAAGAAAATCAACGAAGCCGTCGAGAATTCCAAGTAGCTTTGGACAACCTAAGCGTCCAATGAATCGTACACGACCAATTTATCAGATTTCTCAGAACTGGAGCACTGTAGATTGGCAACGGTGACATTTGCAAGGATACCACTGACTTGAATTTATTGGAGAGCAATTTGCCCTCGGTAAATTTATAGCCAGACATCAATACCTCATGAACAATGCGTAATGCATTCAAGAAAGATGGGGAGGCAAAAGACCAATTTCCAAAAAGACCAAAATTATGTTTTTCCGTATAGATGCTGCAGAATTGAATGGAACTTGTCTCCAACACAGATGACCATAGTCTTTAAATTGAACGTGCAAAACCAGTTTGTACAGCACCGATCAGATGTGATAGCAATCAAGAGCTTCTTCGATTCAACTTTCTCATCGGAAATTAATTCGGTTTTCTCGAAAAATTGCTGGGCACCTTGTCCATACTGACGAGTCTTTTTATTAAATCACGCTCAGCACGAGGACTGTTGAGGCCATTTTCATTGATTGCGCAGTTTTCTGAATGTTAGTCATAGACTTCAGATGAAGAGAAGTGGACTTTAGAGTCGCCATTCTCTAGCATTGGCAGTAAAAGGAACCTACTCGTATATGGGAACCTGCTTCATGAATACGCCTATAAACCAGGTAAATAGACAACGCATCCTCTTTAGGAACTGACTACAATGATTGAGATATCCCTTAGAGACGAAGAAATTGTGGTTTACTGCTTTCTTGGCATTGAAGGAGCTTTCGATGACACCGAATGTGCTCAGATATACAAATTCGTCCAAGACAGAGGAGTACATAATAACATACAGCACGTAACTTAACAGAACAAATATCATTAGGCAGTGACAGAATAAGTATAACGGCCGCGAAGATTGGTCCCGGGGTCTTGCCCCCCTTACTATGGTCCATCGTAGTAAATGAACTGCCAAAATACTCCGAAACGACGCTCCTACATAGGCCACTCTACTTTATTGATAACTAGTGCAAATGTGGCCTAAAAGTCAACACCAAAAATTGCCATCAACAAGAGAAGAAAACTGGACAAACTTAAAGATCCAACACTCTTTGGTGAAACCATAAAGTTTTCGAGTGAAGTGGAATTATTAGGGGTTACCCTGGATCAAACACTCACTTGGAACACACAGATCAAAAACATGCGCCTTAACCCAAAAATAACATTGTGGAAGTACACAGCAGCTGCTAAATCTATAATCAGAAAAAAGTCTAGACGAGCTGGACTAAACAGTCTGCAAAGACTTGCCTGTATCTGTGCTTCCGGTGCGATGAGAACAGCACCCACCGCAGCATTAGAGCTTCTGTTAAACCTCCAACCTCTTCATCTCCGCATGGAGAATATGCCTTTACTGGAACTCAGGAGACAACTGTCTGAAAAAGTACAACTTCAAGGTGATATTCCCTGATCGATAGAACTGGGGCAGATTAAATCTCTGTTTACAAAAGATTCAATAGTGTGGTACAGCGGCGGATACAAAATAGACAAAGGAGTTGAAGCACACATTTACGGAGAATCTACCAACACCTCACTGTTCGCAAGTATGGACGCTAGCATCTCTGTATTTTAAGCTGAGATACACGCAATAGAGCTCTGTATTAGGGAGAACTTAAACAGATCTGCCACCAACAGGAAGGAAAGAGCAGACGAATTGATCAACATTCATATATTCGCGACCATTCTGCTTCACAAAAAGCTGGCTAAAAATGAAGGCACTTCATTAGTGGACGGAAACTGAAGGTAACTGGTAAGCTAACAACTTTTTACCAACCAGTTCTCTCAACTTCTACTGCTTTCTAGGGGTCAAACACTACAGAGTCAAAAAACACCTTACAACTAAGGGAATAGCACAAAGCATCAACTGTTGCATATGCAACGAGGACGAAGTAATAGAGCATATACCTTGCCATAGCCATACCTTGAGGCAGAGGACATCACTGCCAGCTCAATCGAAGATATATCCCAGTTTAGGAAAAAATTTGTCAGAACTAAGATCCGTGATACGCAGGCTATTACAACAAAGAACTAAGGAATAGATTTAGTAAATTCTGTAAGACAACTATGAACAGTCCCGTTAGAGGAAATACCAAAATCTCTTAAGAGGGACGCAGCTATAGCGAGGACGAGAAACAAAGCTACAATGGTAGCATGACCAATATATCGGGACTTAGAACGAAAGACTAGGAATAGCATTAATTATCTGCTCACTAGAAGCGGGATAGAATAGACAATCAGTACACCTTGTCAGGTGTGGGTGGATGGTATAATACCAGGTGTACTGTAGAAGGGGTAGAGAAAAACTGCTACCTCACCTGGCCAAAATAACAAAAGTAGCCTGGCTCCGGGCTAATACGAGTACTATTAAAGGCATCTGCGATCGTCGAGGCCTAAAAACCAAAGTAATAAAATAATACTATTGTGATCTAACTTTGAAGTCAATACAAGATGTCCTTTGCTTTGAACTTTTAAATAAAAATTGTCCATCAAAGTGTGATATTAATCACTAGTGGCCAGAAATCGTAGAGTTATTGCTAAATATGCTTCAGCATTAATTTCGGCCTGTAATTCGTGTGCACTTTTCTAATTCTATTGAAAAAGTTTTGAGTCCGTCAACTACAAGTGCATAGGTGGGCAAAAATAATCATTGCAAAAATGTCTCATAGGTGTCCGCACCAAAAGGAACATTTAAGAAATATTTCTAAAACTAAAGTAGGTTGACCCAGAAAAGTAAAATGCACGATTATGATTGCAAAAAACCAACATAATCTTACGACAATCTCCTAAAGGAAATTCAATCAGCTGTAAGTGTTGAAAGTGATGTCTCTATTGATACCAGCAGAAAAACTGAAAATAATATGCTAAGTTAGTTTGGCACTTAAACTCCTGATTTAATAATACGAGTAAGTATCAATCTATGCTTACGTGAAAGAAGCTTTCACATAAGGAAGCAGACCTCAAAGTACGGTTTGCCTAGGCTGCATAAGCACTGGGATGGATCTACTTTAGGCGCACTTTCTCTCGCTTCAGTTTTCCAATTACAAATTCGTCTTTCTAAGTCAGATTCTGCTTAAAAAGGACTTGTGTTTCGAAAGACTTGTAACGGAATTTCAACGACGTTATGTGGTGCTTTGAACATACACATGGATTTTTTCGACTCGACTTTATCCATACAAAAGACTAGCTATTAAATAAAATTAACTGGTCAGTGGTTAGTGGATTAGCAATCTGTTTTTAATTTGACCAAATCCTTTTTGCTGTTTTTAACATACACCCAAGTGGATCTAGGCAAATCAAGTGAGTTTTTTCAACACTCGTGGTATTCTTCATTAAAAAACTGACAATTGATAACTAGCGCCTCAATGACTTACTAAGAAGTCCTGAGAAACTGTATACTGGCTTCTTAAGATGAATTAGGAAGAATGTGACGAGCACAGGATCTAAGTCATTTTTATTGGGAGAGAATGTGAAGCAGTTTTAGAAAAAGCAGAAATCATGAAAAAAGGACTGAAATAGAGATGAGGAATGAGAGTTCTTGGTGTAATAATAGTCTGTAATGAGTTAGAATGAATCTTTTCCACATAGACTCCGCTGCCATGAAGAGTTTTACCAAACGTCCTGTGTGACAATACTGATAAATTTCTGTCCACCTTACGATATCATATCCGAATAAAGTAAAAATGGCACTTTGTAGTGATAGAACTTTCGATAAGGATAACCATCAAACCGGCTACCAAATTTAGCGAATGTATATGATGTTTTGATCACTTTTTTTTTATATCGTGGAAAGCGTCACACCTCAACATCGATGAATTAGCATCCAAATAACATGGATATGAATAGGGGAGAATGGGGCTGGTTGTAATAGGGGCAGGTTGTAACAGCCTCGAAAAAAGGTGTCGTCATAGAGATATAAAAATGTCTGAAAGAGAAAAATGTTTGCGTTGACCATAGCTACCGCAACATGCAAGTCAGTTTTCGTTTGGCAGTCGTTGGAAGACCTTGTAAGTGTAGCTGTGAAAACCACCGGGAAAGTAACTTTTTTGTTGTTGTTCTTTTTGGTTTTCTTTTGTGCACGTTCTAGGCACGATATTTTGTTGTTGGTTTGTGTATACATTCATGTATTACCTGTGAATGTATATACTTGTCGATACTGTAGAAGTTCAGGGATCTTTATGATTGTGCTTTGAACGTTCAATTTCTATGTAAGGGCTAAAAGTAACATGTACCTGGGGCAGGTTGAAACATGAGCTACTTCCTTTAACCAGACGAACGTAAATCCTTTCTTCGACCAATTGCCTTCGCTAATGCAAAAGCATAGTTTGTGACCATCCCGCATCTGGAACTGCGATGAAACGGGTGTTACTACAGTACAAAAGCCAAGAAAAGTTCTAGGCTCTAAGCAAGTTGGGTCCGTAACGTCTGGTGAAAGAGGCACATTAGTTACAGTCTGTTCAGCGGTGAGCGGTTCTGGAAACCCGATTCTCTGCATGTTTATCTTTCTTCGCCTTAAATAAAAAGATTTCTTTATTCGTGGTGGACCTCCAGAGTGCATAGGAGCCGGTAATGCTTCCGGTTGGATGACAAGCACACGGTTTACAAGATATATAGACAACTTTATAATGCATGTAAAACCATCTGCTTCGGAGCCGGTGCTTTTGTTGCTTGACAACCATAGCTCCCATTTAGATATAGGTGTTATTGATAAAGCTAAGAAAAATGGTGTTTTAATGATATCTTTTCCACCACATTGCTCACCCCAACCGCAACCCTTAGACGTCGGGGTTTATGGTGCTTTCAAAACGTATTGCGCCAATCAACAAGATGCCTGGTTACGTAATAATCCAGGAAAAACGATGACCATATATGATATTCCTTCTGTAGTTAGAGCCGCTCTTCCTCTGGCGCTGAACCCAGCTAACATTACTAATGGATTCAAAAAAAACTGGCATTGTTCCTTTTAACAGAGACATCTTCTGAAACTTCGATTTTTTTTCATCTTTTGACACCGATAGACCACTAGCTGACCCTTATTCATTAAGTTTAGATGAAGGAGTCCTAAACTCTGGAGATGTACAGCCAGGAGTGATACCTTCACCACCACTATCTTTATCTAAACCAGGTACAAGCAGTCTTACTACTGAAAAAATAGGACCTGGAAAAACAATAACCACTTGTGGCAGCTCCCCCAGGTGTTTCTGAATTGAGATCCACCTTGCCATCAGAATCAGGTCCATCAAAACTCTTTCAAACCAATTTAAACTTTTCTCCAGAAGCTGTTCGACCCTACCCAAAAACAGCGAAAAGAACGGCAAAATGTAAATGCAAATCTAGAAAACCTGCTATTTCAACGGACAGCCCAAAAAGCTTCAGAAACAAAAAGTTGTCAAGATTAAAGCAAAAAAAAGTGACAAAAAAAATATTGATTGATTCTTCAGGTGAAGAAGATGAAGAACATTGCTTAATTTGCTGCGAACCTTTCGGAGAAAGTTGGGCTCACACTAGGTGCACTAAGGGCAACATTTCTTATTATGTTTGCATCAATTGTGATTCAGATTAATCGACTATTCTTTCCGAAATTTTCTAAAGTATGAAGTCTCTTTTTATGTTTGTTCTGATTGATATTTTTGTATTTCTTAAAATTGTAGAAATTAGCTTTTATGTTTATTTTGAACTTGCTTTCGTTTTCCTATTGCCAACACAATTTTTTTTAAATTATTACTGTATCTACGAGATCTACTGTATCTCGCACATATCAATTCATGTTTATTGTTATTGTTGTATATTAAATAAAAGGAACATACGAAGGGCGTTCAATATATTCTCGGTATCGATATGAAGGAAAATGCGAATTCAATTTAAATTGTTTTTATTTTTCAATATAATCTCCCCTAACATCAATGCATTTATTACATCTTGAGATAAGCTTTCTTAAACCCTCAAAAAAATAAATTTCCTCTTTCTCTGCAAAATACCCATTTATTGCCGACTTGAGTTCTTCATCATCCGAAAATCTTTTTCCACGAAGACATTTTTTCAAATCCGGAAACAGGAAATAATGACTAGGGGCAAGGTCTGGACTATAGGGTGGATGTTCGATTTCTTCGAAACCACAATCTCGCGCAGCAGCCTTGGAAACTCGCGCCGTGTGAACAAGAGCGTTGTCATGAAGAAGCAACAAGCCCGCTGCGAGTTTACCCCGTCTTTTCTTTTTAATTTCCTCCCGCAAATTATACAAAGTGGAAGCGTAGGATGTGGCGTTGATGGTTTCATCTTTTTTTTTGTACTCAATGAGCAAGATTCCCTTTGAGTCCCAAAAAACTGTGGCCATGAGCTTCCTGGCAGACGGAGTGAATTTGAACTTCTTCGGGGGGTCTGTTCCTTTTTTATGCCACTGCATGGATTCTTGTTTGCTTTCAGGGTCATAGTTTTGGACCAATGTTTCGTCCTCAGTAACAATTCGATCCATAACACCGTCCGCTTTCTCACTACACATCTCCAAAAGCTCTCTACAGCATGCCATTCTCACTTTTTTCTGAGGCGCTGCGAGCATTCGTGGCACCCACCTTGCACTGACCTTTGAAAAGTTAAGATGGTCATGAAGAATGGTGTGAATGGTACCAATTGAAAGCTTGGTGATCTCTGCCATCATTTTCACCTTTATTCGGGCATCCTCAAGAACAAGTTTTTCGACTTCTTTGATGCTTTCTCCCGTACAAGCAGTAGCCGGGGCGCCGGAGTGGGGGTCACTTGACCACTTTTGCACAGTTGATAATGAAGGTGCGGAACCCTGGTAAACAGCCACCATCTCTTCATGAATAGTTTTTTGACTTTTTCCTTGCTTAGTGTGAAATTTAATTACAGCGCGATGCTCAATTTTCACCATCATCGTCTCAGTTGCCATTATGATTCTGTTTAACTAGAGATAAAACGCGAATTAATAATCATATTTATATGAAATTTTACATGAATGCACTAAAATAATAGTATTACTTGATAAATAAGTCAATTTATATATACAACCACAGCTTCACCCCGATACCGAGAATATGTTGAACGCCTTTCGTATGTATAAAAAAAAAAAAAAAAAAAAACGGATTATTGGTACTTTTTACCCCTGATAGTGTTACAACCAACCCCGGAGAGGGGGTTGAATGTAACAGCTATGAAATTTTATAAAATACCATATTTTTAGGAGTTCAAAGTGGAGATCTGCCCTTGTCAACAACTAAATCTCTGCCTACCTAAATATAAGATTTCGAGGAAAAATTTCGACATACGTAAACCCATGCAAGACCCGGATGGTGCAGGAGTTAAAACCACAAGACCATGGAATCGTCGTTAGTTCGCTGATGAGGCCCTGAAGCAGTTGGTAATCGTCCGGTATTATCATCGGCACACAGCCACTGAAATTACAATTTGGCGAAAGGATGTTTCCGCCAAATTGACCTTTCGAAATGATGAGAGTTGACACATCTCGCCTATTTTATTTGGAGCCACCTGGTGCGATTAACTTTGCGCATAAACTAGCAATTGACTATTTGGAAGCCAATATTGTGATTGTTAGTCGTGAAGTGGTAAAAAATTCAACTGGCAGGATGAACTTCGTAACAGGTAGTCGAGGTGCTCTGAAGTTGTGGTCAAAAATAAAATGCTAAAAATTAGACGTAAAGTATAAAATTCCAAAATACCGGGATAACTTCTACAAAAATAAATTTATCGAAGCTGGAGGGAATGTAAGAGATGAATTCAAACTGGATTGGTATTTCCAACTGCATGCTGCAACACATTGCATGCTTTGCGGTTGATGTCCTAGCGAACATATTTAATAAAAGTGTCGTATCTGGAGACTTTCCCAAAGCTTTTGAAAGTGCGGATGTGATACCACTTTTCAAAGATTAAAGACATTAGATGTGGATTAAAACTTATAAATCAGGGGTTATTCTGGGATGGGTTGTCTTTCTGATCTATATTAACTCAATATATAAGATATGTTCCTTTCAAAGGCCGTCTCACTGCTTTTACAGATGATGTAGGCTTAACCTACGGTTAATTTAATTGCTGATGTAAATTCTCATTTATAACTGCTTATAACATTGTTTGCGGTGCATGAACTGATAATAATTAGTAGTAAAACAAAAATAATGTTTCTCTGTATTTTAGCATTATATAATTTTAACACCGAACTTTTCTTTCATGCAACTGAATGCTAAAAATTTAACATTTTGTAGCAACAAATTTTTTCAAATTGAAAAGGCTAACGAATTTCAATACCTTGACCTTGTTATTGATTCCAGAATGTGTTTAGATAACCACATAGAGGATTTAAGGCAATATTTTCGCCCAACTCCTAGGAATTTATTTTAGGAATGTTTGCTCCAAACATCTCCTTAAAATAATTTATTATGGAATCTTCCAATTCAAACTTCAATGTGACCTTATCTATTCGGGCGGAGTCTATCTGAACAACCACTTCTAGTGTTGCAAAAATACATTATTAGGATCCGAGCGTATATCCGAATTGTACATTATTTAGCGATCTGAAAATTCTTCCTGTCCGTCATCTACAATATATTGCTTCAAGGACCATTACTATTACACTGATCTGTAATGTCTATCCAAACATTACAGATATAAAAGCGAAGAGGGATTCATGTTTTTTGCGAACGCAGTATACTTACTCCTAAAACTGGCACAGCGCAATCCATTAATCATTCCATACTAGGCATATTCGGGGCGGAATTAACGACGTACCTCACCATCAACTAGACACAGAAGAGACTACCCACCGGAGTTTTCTAATCTAGTCCGCGTGAAGTTAAAAGTTTTGACATCTGCTCGTATATGCTCATGCACAACTTGGATCGCTCGGAAATATGCAATGGGACCAGACTCTGCATCAAAAATCTAAACAGCATCATAGATGCCACAATCTTAAATGGATGTGGCCGCTTCTTCTTTCCCTTTCTAGTTCAAATGACTCCAGTTCCCCGTCGCAACCTGCTTCGCTATGACTGTGAACAAGTCGCAGGCACAGACGCTAGGGACGGTCGGCACAGACTTCCGAATGCCTTGCTTCGCCCACAGTAACCTTTATGTCGATTGTTTGAAGGTCAGGGTCTACTCGAATCTCTTCATTTACTCTTCCGAGAACCAATAAACTAGTGCAGTATACAGGAAGGCCTTGATTTAAAGTTCTGTTTGATTTGATTCCCTCCGCCGAGCAGAGGAGTGAATTCACCTCGCTCCCACCGTCTCTGTTCAAATCTGGTAGCAGCGAATTAAAAATGGTAATTAAAATTCAATAAAAATTAGTTAAATATTTACCCTGGATTAACCCCTGTAAAACCCGGAATTAATGTTTTTTTTTTGAAAAGAGTTCAAAAGGATGTGAATACTTTTAAAACTAAAACTAAACACCTCACACGATTTTAGTTGACTGGAAAGTGTTTGTGTTTCGGGCCCGGGCCATCCGATTGAGAAGCCAATATACTACTACTTGCGCCGCGGTCACCCACTAAAAGTCTTATTCATTAAACGCATATGTAATATTATAAAGTCTGTCTAATATCCTATGTAGTATTCGCTTCCTCGTTGGTCAACCATCGGAGCCCTTCTATCAATTATTCACTATACCAACGCTCTGCTCTAAAGCGCAGGCAGCCCTAGACGTGATCGACGACTGGTGCACTAGTAATGGGCTTTCAGTCAATCCTAGTGCTTAAGGTCTAACTCATCTAGTGCTTAAGGTCTTCACCATTCAATTTTCCGAAGAAGCTAAATATTTGGGTGTCGTCCTGGATAACAAACTTCTCTGCACTAAACATGTTACATCGAAGGTATCTAAGACGCTGTCGGCTTTCTGGCAGTGCAGAAGAGCTATCGGGGGCCTGTCACCGAGAAGGGACCTTTGGATCTACACGGCTATGATAAGGCCAATTATATCATATACGTCGGTTGTCTGGTGGAATAAGCTCTAGCGAAAATATGTGATTGCTGCTTTTACCAGACTCCAAAGAATGATTTGTCTCAGATGCATGGTAGCACATCTGGCTCCACTCTAGACGCATTGATCTCTCTCCCTTTGATATTCATATCATGGGCTGCACACTCAAAGCCACCTTATGTTTAAAAAGAAGTGGTCTTTGGTACAACACGCACTGGCGCTTGGATGACCTTTCGCGTCGGCTGTTTATGACTCTGGTCTTATGGACATACCTGTCCGATGCAATAAAACCGGAAATCCTGTTGTGGAAAAAATACGAAATCGACTTTCCCTGTGCCCGGGACTAGTTTCGGCCAGAATTTGAGATGGGAGAGGAATGCAGTCGGGTCTTCACGGGCGGCTCCAAAACCAATATAGGATGTGGCACTGATGTCTTTCTGGAGGACGAAAAAGTTAGATTTCACTTCACGTTAGGAAAGTTTGCATCTGTCTTCCAAGCAGAGACTTACGCAATCCTGATGGCAGCAAACTACATACATACGAGTATATTGCGCAGAACCGTCTTAGAGTCTTGCTAAACCCTTTTACGACTTTCTAGGTAGTTCATGAATGCAAGTGATCACTGAACGCATTCGGAAGGCTAAAGGCCCTTGTTTGCATCCCAGGTAACAATGAGATCACGGGAAATGAAATCGCCGATGAACTTGCCAGGCAAGGCTCAGAGGAGATTTTTCAGGATCCGAACCTGCGTCGGGTCTGGCTGCGTCTTCGGTTAAGGCTTCCATTGACAATCGGGTTTCATATGAGCGCAACTGCAGATGACATAGCTGCCCGGGATACAGGCAGACCAAACAAATTCTTCCCGACGTCTCAGCAGGTTGTTTACTGGCGTAGTGAGAGGGCATTATACTTTTGCAAAACACTTAAATGTGTTGCACATATGTACGTTCGCATCAGGCTGCAGGTACTATGCGCTGACGTGGTGGGCACTGGTAGTGTAGGCACCTTATTACTGAAGCGCTTACTCATCTTTCTTCGTAAGACTGAAAGATTTAAATAAAAGCAACTTACTACTCTTTGCATTGGACTAGTTCTTTGTATGAGTGCAACGCGAATGAAGTCGCGGGTATAAGCTAGTACTTTATAAATATTAAAAATAAATAGGCTTCGACGGCCCATAAATGATCTCATATAAAAACCTCTTCTCTTCTTCTCGATGATAGATTGCGGAAAATGAGTGTCAGTAACTGTAACCTCAACATCATTGGATCAGGTTCAGATACTAGCAAAAGGAAGCACCTTAGACCTTCCATCATCGATGAAATCCAAGTCGCTGCGCTAGTGGTTTTGTTAGCATTAAAACCAAGTACATGCCATCAAGATAACGTTCATCTAACTCACACGATTTGATGAGAATGTTAAGATAGACAACTTCATCTGTACGATAGAAAGGGGCTTAGCATTTCTTGGCTCCTATTTCAATTTCGAAAATTATTGTACAAAGCAATTAAAATAAGTTTAACCACTGCCAATAGATATTTGTTTTCAATAAGAGGAGAATCCAGTGGTAAGGTCAAGCTTCTCAGCACCTACTTCTTGTCTGAGTCCTTTCTTCAATATGTGGAATAAAAGAACATTTTTTTTTTCTATCTGTATTTGGTACTCGTATTTTACACACAAAATACGAGTAGAAGAGTCCATCATTTAGCCAAGCTGACACATTGTAGATAATTTAATTACGAATATTCCATTACACCATCTATCGTCCTTGGTCGATCTTCCCCCCCAACTCCGAAACAAGAATAGCACTTTAATATGAATGCAAAAACAATTTACCCAAAACTTTTGTAGATAGAATACATATTTTCCCTTTTCTTTCGCAGTGCATCCAAATCCACTTCGGGGTAGTAAAAGTCCCTAATGTACCTCCGAACCGTCGTCGGTCGGCTTTTAGTATGATTTTTTTTAGAACAGTGATTTTCAATAGCGGCGGCGGCGGCGGTGGTTGTGGCGGACGTTTTACCATTTCGAGTCCTTGTTAGATTGGCTGAGGTTCGCTCCCATTCTCCACTCGCTTTGCATCTTTGGAGCAAAAGTTCTAGCCGCCAAGGATACGACTACGAGAACACCGATCTCTGTAACATTTCTTCCTTCTACCATGTGAAATGGTGGCCGTGTCCATTAAGATAACGGCAACAAATAGCTCGATTTGGATTTTGGCCAAAAGGAAAAAGAAGAACAAGAAAAATAGAATGAAAGAAGTATGGGAGAAAGGAGAAAAAAAAGAACTTATTTGCCGTCCCATGTTTTATTTTTCGTACCGCTACCACTTTTGCTAAGGCCATCAGCCGATGGGGAGATTTGTAGAGGCACTTTGCTGAGGCAGGATGGTGACTAGAGGCTGGTGGCTAGTGGCTGATGGCTGATGGCTGGCGGCTAGTGCTCGTGGCTGGTGGCATTTCTGCTGGCTACATTGTGAGAAACTTGTGTAAATTAAGTGCAGAAATAAAGTGGCACGATTTGGTTGTCGGGATCGCTTCGGGTGTGTGCAAATGTGCGGGAACTTAGAAACCTTGTTGAACATTTGGGCACATATTATCTTTGTTGGTAGACCATAAATAAAGGTTCTCACAGGATGCCATCGCGTCCTGTTCTTTTATTTTCTTTTGTACTTTTACGTATTTCATGCTGACTGTGGGATGGCTGCATGAAAACGAGCAGGAATCTAAGATAAGAGATTTTTTTTTTTCATTTTTTTTTGCATTAAAAAAGGAAGAGAAGTAGAAAAGGCGTTGCTATTTTTTATTCCATTTCAATTCGTTTTTTCGACAATTTAAGAAGTCGATGAACAAATTTCCCAGCACTCACTTGGATATGGGTAGAAAGATGGGTCCAAAATTAGGTCGATTTACGACCGAAACACTAAGAGAGGTGGGGAAGTCAGACAAATGGAAGATAACTTGTGGAGGCTGTCGGTTTTGTGTGAGGTTTAATGCCTGAGTTTATTACACTTATTGAATTTTATATGCCTTGAGGTTGGTACGAGTGAGAGCCAGAAGAGTAATTTTTGAAGATTGTGGAGATTTATTTGATTGTCTTCCATTTGTTGTGGTATTTTATTTTATAAGGTGGTGTCAGCCTAAGGTTGTTTTAAAAAACACATATCCTGTGGCTATGGTAAGTGCTTCAATCTTGTGGTAATGGTTTTTTTTTTTACGGACAACTACACATTAATTCATTAATGCTCGAAGGAATTGTGCTTAGGCGTTTTCAATTTTTTCGACTTGGATTCATATTTAATGTATTTTTTTTTCTCTTCTTCAATGCGTAACTGGCATTCGTGTAAAGTGATTCATTTATGTTATTTCATACAATATTTTAAGCATTCACTTTTGGTTTATTTCACTGGAATTAAGACAAATTTTTAATGTAAATTCTTTTACAATGTTGCTACGAGTATAGTGACAATATACGAGTATAAGTGGGTATATAGATAGTAATCAGAACAGAAGAATCGCTGTACAACAAGACCATTGTATTATGGCAACTTCAACATGTTTTTTAAACGTACGTGAATAATGACATTGATCTCATTCTATCCTGAATATCTCAATCAGACATACACAAATGATGATAGAAATGGATTTATATTCTTATGTAACATCGTTCCTCTACTTCACAGTTTGAGTGAGCTGTGTCGGACGTATTCTGAATTAGTAGTGTTATTATACTGTGATAACCACTTAAATGTGAGCAGCGACATCTAGCAGAAAATGTCGAAGACCAGAAGATTTCGATATTGGAATAACAAAGTCTCGACTGGAGAGTGGAATCGAATTATCTAGCAAATTGGAAATTGTATGGGACGCTGGATGGCGAGGATTGTTCTCGAAGTATGTCATTCGAGTATAAATACCAGCATCCCAAAGGTATGCAAGTCAGTTCTAAAGAGTAATTTGAAGTGTTAATTAGGAGAAGTGATTAAGTGGTTTAAGTAAAAGATAAGAAAAGTATAAGTGGTTGAGAAATTGAATTGTACTGAGAGAAAGAATTAAATAGTGAATTGTAACTGTACTGAATAAAGGGATTTGTATTGAAAAGAATAAGTTCTATTATTTGTACCCACACAAATATTTTACATTGGTGTCAGAAGTGGGATAGGACTTATTGTGTGTAAAAAAAAAGAAAGTGTTTTCTGACTATTTGAAAAAGCTAGAATGAGTCGAAGACTATTGCAGTTGACCCTCGTCCAACTCAAATCCGAGTTGAACAAGAGAAGCCTCAGCGCCAGTGGAGGAAAAAGTGACCTGGTGCTCAGACTTCAGGAGGCTTTGAACAACGAGGGTCATGATCCTGATGCATATTCCTTTGATGTTGACGAGGATGAACAGACAAGTACCGGCAGTGACATGTCTGCGATGATGCAACTCCTCTTGATAAAAATGGACGAACAGGAGAACAGTCTCGAACAAAAAATGGACGAACAGAAGAAAAATTTGGACGGTCTTCAACAGAAAATGGAAGAACAAAAGAATAGTCTCGAGCAAAAGCTGGATGAACAAAAGAATAGTCTCGAACAAAAGTTGGATGAACAAAAGAATAGTCTAGAACAAAAACTGGAAGAACAAAATAACACTCTGCAGCAAAAATTCGAAGAAATCGATGACAAATTTGAAAGAATAGAGAAGAACGTTGATGACAAATTTGATACAATAGAGAAGAATGTTGGCGAAAAATTCGAAGAAATGGACAGCAAAGTTCAGCAACTGGCAAAAGAGCTCGACACAGTGCGAAAACAGAAACTGCGAGAATGTTCTTTAAGCGGTCCAAGGCGAAAAGATTTGAAGCCTCCCTCATTCGATGGCCAGACCTCATGGTCTACCTATAAGAAGCAGTTTGAAATGGCTGCCTGTGCAAACGACTGGGACAATGAGGAAAAGTGCTTTGCCCTAACAATGGCCTTGCACGGTCCTGCAGCAGAATTGTTGCAAACAGTAGACATCGAAAAGCATAAAGATTATGTGACTTTAGTGCAGGCTATCGAGAAACGGTTTGGGGACAGCCACATGCAGGAGGTCTACAAGGTCCAATTGCAAAGCCGAACGCAGCAAAGAGGAGAAACACTGCAGCAGCTCCAAACAGACGTGAGTAGACTTGCACATCTGTCATACCCCACCGCAGGCCAGGAAATTATCGACGAAATGGCAAAAGATGCATTTATCAGGGGAATTGCAGATTCGAAGCTACAGTCAGCAGTAAGGATGGCCGGGAAAAGAACCCTTGCTGAAGCACTTGCCTTCGCTCTGGCGATGGAAGCAGCCAATCAGGCTTCCATGGGAACACATTTCGTCAGGGAAGTAGCATCTGTCGAATGTTCCTGCACAAGAATTAGTGCCGAGGAACAAGATACTCGACGGGATAGACGAATAATGCGCTGCTGGAATTGCAATAAAATAGGACACCTTCAAAGGCAGTGTAAAGAACCGTTGCGACGAAAAGACTGCCCTCACTGTGGTGACAAGCAAATAGAGGAAGAAACCCGCAGAAACAGCTATCAAGAAGCCGGTCAACCTTCCCGAAGCCATCAGTCGGGAAATGCTTAAGCACCAACTTCGCGGGGCAGAAGTTGGTAGCAGGAGTCGACGGCCCCAGGACCATCATCCAAGTCTCGCTGGCAAAACGACGCAGCGAAAGCCTTCTAGTAGAAGTAGTCAGTGGAAAAGAAAAATGGATGGCAACAATAGACACCGGTGCCACGGCCTCAATCATCAGGAGGAATCTTGTGCAGAAGTCTTGGCTGCATAACACTAGCAGCTGCAGCTTGCGAACAGCTACAGGAGCAACGATTAAGGTATATGGTGAAGTCCGCATAAAAATCCAACTGGCCGGAATAACATTCACTCACGCGTTTCTGGTAGCTGACATATATGACGAGTGCATCATTGGTACAGACTTCATGAGAGAACATGGACTTGTAGTCGATTTGGGGGCACAAACCCTGAAATACGGAAACATGGAGATACCAATGATATACGGAAACGCCAATACCACAGTCTCAAATGTCGTCATCTGCAGCAATCAGAGTCTAGAGCCTTCGTCAGAAGCAATTTTGTGGGCAAAAGTGGAAGGTGGTCCTGGTAGCCACCGATTCTATTTGATGCAGCCAGAAAAGAAAGAGACTTCATGGTGGGAAAGACCTTAGTGGAGCCAAAGAACAACATGGTCCCTGTAAGGATTCTAAATCCAAAGACATTCAGTGTAAAGGTGAAAAGGGGGGAGATAGTGGGAAAATGCGTACCTGTTGAGGCTATATCGACCACAACGGAAAAAAAGTGTGCAAAACCGGTCACAACAGTTCAGAGCATAAAAATCAAGAACAAAATTCTCAGCCTCTGTAATCTGGACGAAGATCAGCGAATCCTGGCAGAAAAACTAATCGGTGAGTACGCTGATATATTTGCTACACAAGACGGAGAATATGGACGTACGCATATTGTTCAACACCACATTGACACCGGAGACGCTCGACCAATCCGTCAACCTGCAAGGCGTCTTCCATTGGCAAAGCAAACAGAAGTTGCCGAAATGATGTCGAAGATGAAAGCTGAGGGAGTGATTGAAGAATCGCAAAGTCCGTGGGCATCTCCAGTGGTCCTCGTGAAGAAGAAAGATGGCAGCACGAGATTTTGTGTAGACTACCGACGTCTCAATGATGTCACTAAAAAGGACAGCTACCCACTTCCGAGAATCGATGACACTTTGGATATGCTTTCTGGAGCGAAATGGTTTTCAACACTTGACTTGAAGAGCGGTTACTGGCAGGTAGAGATAAATCGTACGGACCGTGAGAAAACTGCCTTCACTACGGGAAGCGGTCTTTGGCAGTTTGCAGTGATGCCGTTTGGACTGTGCAACGCTCCGGCCACCTTCGAGCGACTAATGGAACGAACATTGCAAGGACTCACCTGGAAAACCTGCCTAGTATATTTGGACGACGTTATCGTCATAGGTAAGACGTACGAGGAGCACCGCGAAAATCTAAAAGAAGTGTTTGAGAGGCTACGAAGTGCTCATTTAAAGCTCACCCGGAAAAGTGCGCCTTGTTTCGTCCGGAAGTAAAATATCTGGGTCACATTATATCAGCGGAAGGAGTAAGACCCTGACAAAATCGAAGCCGTGAAAAGTTGGCCTTCTCCAAAAGATAAACACCAACTGAGAAGCTTCTTGGGACTCGCCACGTATTACAGAAGGTTCGTAAAGGATTTTGCTGGCATTGCGAAAAGCCTGCATCAACTTACAGAAAAAGGCCCACAGTTCAGGTGGTCTGGAGAATGCGAAAAAGCATTTCAAGAACTGAAGCGACAGCTGTGCATTGCCCCCATCTTGGGTTACCCGACGTCCGGAAAAATGTTCATCGTGGACGCAGACGCTAGCAATGTTGGGGTCGGAGCTGTGATTTTCCATGTTCATGATGGTCAAGAGAAAGTGGTCGCATATTACAGTAAAGTACTCTCCAGACCTGAAAGGAACTACTGTGTAACCCGGCGCGAGCTTCTGGCTTTAATTCTGGCTACGAAGCATTTCCATAAGTACCTCTACGGACAAAAGTTCATTCTCCGGACAGACCACGCAGCTCTGAAATGGCTACTCCAATTTAAGAACCCTGAAGGCCAAGTTGCAAGATGGATCGAGCAGTTGCAGGGCTACGACTTTGAAGTGCAACACCGCAAGGGAACACTCCACTCAAATGCTGATGCTCTCTCTCGTCGACCGTGCGGGGTAAAATGCGAACACTGCAACCGTAAAGAAGCGAAAGAACAGGCAACTATCCAAATGATCAGGACTGATCCAATAGAGGGTTGGAGTATAGACGAAATCCGTTCCTCCCAACAGGCAGACAATGACATCGAACCAATATTGGCCTGGAAGGAACACGAGGAAAGACCAAGCTGGCAGCAGATATCAGATCGGAGCCAAACTCTGAAGGCATACTGGGCACAGTGGGACTCGCTTTTTGTGCAAGATGGATTGCTGAAGAGAAAATGGGAAAGTGCAGATGGGACAACATCTCGTATGCAGCTAATTGTTCCACGGTCCAGAGTCAACCAAGTACTCCATGAAATACATGACAA
>CASBSA010000231.1:0-139227 GCA_949129095.1 Volucella bombylans | reverse complement strand
TAACTTACTCGTTAGCTCGGTAGTTAGCGGCGTCTGCCATCGTCTCGTGGTCGTGGACACGGGTTCGAATCCCGGGCTAAGTGAACTCTTTTTTATTTTTTTTTTTTCCATTTCGCAAATTGTGTAAATTAAAAACAAAAACAAAAGGTGAAAAGAAAGATATCACGTGATGGATGGTGGAGAGCGTTCCGCTCTTCCCATAACGGGACTTATAAAAGGCAACATTACGGTTGCTGGTGCCATGGCGAAAGCCGTAAAAAGAAGGAGTGGGTTGAGAACCCCTCCTAATTTAAGAAAAAAAAAAATAAATGAGTTGGATGGCGATAAAGTTGTAGTCCAGTATGAGGGGGGCAATAACAACTTTGCCTCTCTAGCTTCATCTGAGTCGGAGGACGAAGATGAAGCAATCAATAATATAAAAACCAGCATCCAAGAGCTGGAACAAAAAATGCTTGCTATGAAGCAACGGCAAACTGCACGCAGGCAGAGGGAGCAACAAGAAGCAGAGAGCTCCCAACAGCAAGAGCTACAACAACAACAGCAGCAACAACAAAACCAGCAGCAGCAGAAGCAACAACTGCAGCAATCAATCCAGCAGCAGCAGAAACATCAACAGCTGCAAAAACAACAAAAGCTGAAACCACAGCAGCTGAAAAAACAGCAGCAGCAGCAGCAGCAACAACAACAACAACAACAACAACAACAGAAGCAGCAGCAGCAGCAACAGAAGAAGAAGGAGAAGGTGCCTCCTATCAACACCTATAAATTAGAGGTAAATGAAACCAAGGACCTGTGTAAGTTGGTCATTGGGAATAATTTTAATATAAAGAGATTGGGGAATGATCGCCATGCCATCCACTGTAATACAGTGGAGGGCTACGCGAAAGTGAAAGAGCTCTTGAGGGAAACGACGACGGAGCACTTCTCATTCACACCGAAGTGTGAAAAGCGGCAATCTATGCTGCTGAAGGGGTTGGAACCGTCTTCTGATCCTGAGGAGATCCTGGCACTGCTCAAAGAGAAGGAGTGTGAAGGACTCAAGTTTGTAGGGGTAAAGCCATTTACCACAGCTAGAGCTAGGCGGGAGAAACGGAGTCTGCCGTTCTTCCTGGTGCAACTCAGTCCCGAAAGCCGTCTGGATAGTCTAAGGAGTATCAATGTCCTAGACTACCAGGTGGTTCACTGGGAAAAACTAAAAAGGAGCGAAGGCGTTATACAATGCGTTCGCTGCCAGAGGTTCGGGCACGCCGCGTCGAACTGCCAAATGCAGCCTCGATGCGTGAAGTGCGCTAAGAACCACAGTTCCGAAGAATGTCCTCTGGGTGTTGACGGAGCATCCGATAGGTCGCAGCTCTCGTGCGTGTTATGTGGAAACGTGGGACACACCGCAAACTATCGGGGTTGTCCTAAGTTCGCTGACATTAAGAAAGCAAAACTGGCTCGGCAGCAGAAGGTGGAGGTCACACGTTCACCTATCAGGTTTCAAACACCAGCCGTCACGTCCCATATTTCCTACGCCCAAATGGCGTCTGGTAGGGGGGCTACGGTACAGCAAGCGACTTTTGCTTCTCCGGCGCCAACTCCGAGAACAACGGAAGCTGCACCTAACATGCTGGCCATCTTGCTCGCAATCCAAGGGCAGATGGCTCAGCTGCAAAAGCAGGGTCAAGAACAGGCCAAGCGGGTGGACCAGATCTACGCGCTGCTGCCGGGCCTAACGCAACACATGTCGTAATGGGTACGCACATGGTAGAGCAAACTTTGAAGGTCCTTGCGGTGAATGTTAATTCACTGATTAGGATTGAACGAAGAGCCGCGATGTTTAAATTGCTACAAGACCAAACTCCTGATGTGCTTTTCGCTAGCGAAACCAAGCTAACCGATAAGCACAAACTGGAGTACAATAATTATATCGTTAGAAGAAGAAACCGGCCCAGATCCAAACGTGGAGGCGGTGTCGCGATCTTCATTAAAGAAGGTATAAAATTTCACAGAGTGTACAAGGGCGTGTTGCGCAGGTTCCGGGTGTTGGATTCAGTCGTCGTGTACATCCCGCTCCGCAGTGGAAAGCGGCTGTACTTGGCCTCTGTTTATGCACCTGATACTTCACAATCCACTCTATTCATCACAGAGCTCGACACGCTTTTTCGACTTCTGAGGCTGGAATCGGGGGAGAATTATTTTATAATCGGCGGGGATTTCAACGTTAGACACAGAGATTGGGGAAATAATTTGCCAAATACTAGAGGGAACCTACTACTCGATTGGTGGGGTCAGCACGATGTCATGTACAGACTCGGTCTTAAAGCGACGGATAACCCGTCGTTTCCCAGAGGCGGGTCTTATTTGGATCTACTGCTGTACGATGAACGCATACGACTGACAGGTACGAATTTACAAACGCTAAACTGTCTGCGCACATTCGTGTATGACAGCGACCATTGCGGTTTTAGCACCGAAATTACAGTTCCTAACGAAATTGCGGAATTGGAGGAGTTTGTCCAAAGATATTCTTACAACTACAGTAAGACTCGATGGACACGCTTCTCCGCAACCTTGACAAGAGCACTCTCCTCGAACACGCTCCACCCACCGTCCAATAGGAATTTGTCAAACGAGGAGATCGACAATTACCTAATAAAAATGGACGAGACAATTAAACAAACTATGGACACTACAATACCGCGGTATCGACGTACGACTAACGAAGACCTGTTCCGCAATTCTACTATTGACGCACTGCACCGACAGAAAAGTAGACTTCTGTCAAGACTCAAAAACTTGTACAGACAGTTAACTGACAGACAAGACCCGGAGATTAGGACACTGAAGTCGTCGATTAAAAATATTCAAACGCTAATAAAAGAGAATTACAGAACTTCTGTAAGTTTGTATTGGAACAACAAGGTTCGGGCTGTAAACACCAGAAACCCGAATATGTTTCCGCAAATAAATAAACTATTTCGGAGAAAAAATCAAAACGACCTTCAGTGTCTTAAAATAGCCCGGACAACAGACAACGAACGGTTACTGACAATAGCAGGCATTGATCCAAGTGAGGCCGCTGATGATGACGCCTTCTTTGTGATCGAGGATCCGCAGGAGAAGGTTGAGACCATAGGGGCGACTTTCCAGGAAGTATACAAGGCCATTGATATCATTGGCCCTAATTATGACCTGGACAGTCGCGTCTTGGGGCACGACTTCTGCATTCGAAATGAAATAGGGAACTGGCGATCCGAGGGCTCTGGTTTCACTCGGTTCACCGACGAAAATACGGCCAATAATGTCATTGCCAGAGAGGGTGACCTACCCCCGTTCATTTCGAAGGAAGAACTCCATGAGATCTTCGACACAATCAGGGCTAAGAAATCAGTGGGGACCGATGGTATTCCGAACATCGTGCTTCGACATCTTCCTCTAGAAGCGGTTGACATTTACACCACCCTGTTTAATAATGCAATGAATAATGCACATTATCCAGCGCATTGGAAAACGGCGGTGGTTCAACCTATCCCCAAAAAGGGAAAGGATATATCCAATCCGGCGAATCTCCGGTCGATAAGTCTCCTTCCGAATATCAGTAAGGTTTTTGAAAAGGTAATCAATAGAGCTCTGTCTAGGTGGGTTGAGGACAGACATATAGTTCCGGATAATCAATTCGGTTTTAAGGCGGGACATGATATCTCACATGCCGCGTCTAAACTGGTTTCTGATATCCAATGGAACAAAGGCAAGTAACAGTGCACTGGTGCCTGCCTTGTTGACTTGGAGAAGGCCTTCGACACCGTATGGTTAGAGGGTCTTTTCTATAAGCTGACTAGGCTGGGGATCAGTAAACCACTCTTGTACATTCTTTATAATATGCTAACTAACAGACAGTTCATAGTGAAGAATGGCGATGTGACTTCTGTTGGAATATTTCAAATTAAAAATGGTCTTCAGCAAGGCGCGGTCAATTCGCCGATTCTATTTAACATTTATACAAGCGACTTGATAGGTTCACTTCCCCATACTATTGCGTACGCAGACGATTTGGTAGCGTACAGAACAGGTCCAAAAATCGAGGTTATTAATACTCTCTTACAGCATGACTTCGATAAGATAAGACGATTTTGCGATGACTGGAAGTTGAAAATCAACTTTCAGAAGTCGGAAACCATTCTCTTTAGGACGCCGTTGTCTGGAGCCTCTAGGGATACCAGAAAAAATTGGCGAAAGTTCTCAATCATTGGACAGCACGGACAGCCTCTTGCCTGTCGAAATCTAGTCAGATACCTTGGAATCTGGCTAGATCAGTTTCTGTATTTTGGCAAAAATGTAGATGCTGCTCTGGCCAGAGCTAAAGGTGCTTTTGCCCTTACAAAGAGACTGTTTTATAGCAGCCAACTCGATGCGAGGGTAAAGGTAATCTGCTACATGGCCCTTATTAGGCCCATGCTGGTATTTGGTTGTCCCGTGTGGTTCAATGTACGAGCAAGCTTAATGGAAAAGATTCGGGTGTTTGAGAGGGCTTGCCTTAGGGCTTGACTTCGCTTGTACATAACACCAGATTCGGAGTACAAGAAATTTTATCCTAATGAGGTCCTTTACAACAGGGCGAACCTAATACGAGTGGACAGCTTCGTAATTAAGCTGACTCGAAGGCACATTGCAAGAGCAATGACCTCGACGAATAACCTGATATCTGGGGCTTACTACCCCAATTACCTTTACCACGAGAGTGTGCGCTCTGACGGTTTCGTTCCACCAGAAGCATTCCTCTACCTAGATCAGATAGGGTTGATCCAGGATAGATCAGCGGTGCCGTTAATCTTCCATGTCGCTCGGACAGCTGGGGACAGGCGACTCAACTACAACAGAGACGTCGCACACGGCAGTGTGGATCGCCACAGGTTCAGTAGGGCGGTGGGGAATCGCGATAAGGGGGATGTCGTTCGGCAGCACCAGCATTTCTGGTGGTTGAATGACGGAGAAGATGTTTTGTCATCGTTTCCGTCAATTACGGACCAGCCTCACTAACGAGGCAGAGCTGACCAATCTATTTGCTCAGTAAATAGCGATGGCCAGCTTACATAGGTTTAGGTTAGCATTTAAGAAACATATACATATATCAGTGTATACAAAGGTGTATACTGATGTATGTATATGATTGTGTATAATGTCTATGTGTATTTATGTGTGTATTGTGCATTTAGGTTAGGTAGGCTAAGATTTATTTTAAGTTAGATACTAAGTTTTTATAAAAAATAAATGTCCATATGCTAAGTTTTTGTAAACAATACTAAACTAACTCTACTTGAAGTTTATTTTCTTAGTTTTAGTTTTAATAAATGTAAAACAAAAATAAAAATAGTCTGTAAGAAACGTCGAAAGACATAGATTAAGTATTATGTTTAATTTAGAGTGCCTGCATGGGGCCAGTAAGTTACAATAAGTTTATTTTTAAGTTACTTAAGCTAATTTTTAAGCGTTTTTTTGTATAGCGTATAAGTGTTAATGAATGGAAAATAATAAAAATGCATTTAAAATGAATGACCCCAATTATATGTATCACGAGAGAGTTAGCTTTGACGGCTTTATTCCTCTATCTAGATAGTAAAGGTCTGATCCAGGACAGATTGACGGTGCCGCTAAACTTCCACGTCGCTCGAACAGCTGCGGACAGGCGACTCAACTACGAGAGAGACTTCTCACATGGCAGTGCGGAGCGTCTCCTGTTCAGTAGGGCGGTAGGGAGTCGCGACATGAGGGATGTTGCTCGGCAGCACCAACACTTTTGGTGGCTAGTTGAAGGAGATTATGCTTCGTCGTCGAATGCCTAAAGTAATAAAGTAATAGATGGCTTCATCTGAGGCAAAGCGGGTCAGCCTAATTTTAATTTTTTTTAGCTATGGCCGGCTTACATAGTTTTAGGTAGGATTAAATTAGTTTTAAGAAAAAAAAATACATAAAAACAAAAAAAGAGATATATATATGCATGTATTTATATATTATGTATATACATATTATGTATATATATATTTATGTATGTCTATGTTTGTGTTAGATGTAAGTAGGTTAAGTAGATTAAGATTTATTCTTAGGTAGTTTGTAGGTTTTTAGTTTTAAGTTCTATAAAAAATTAAAAAAAGTTCCATATACTAAGTTTTTGCTTAAAATTTATTGTCTTAGTTTTAGTGGTATTAAATGTAAAAATAGAAATAAAACTAGACTATAAGATTCGTTGAAAGACATAGTTTAAATGTTAGGTTTAGGGCCAGTAAGTTAGAATAAGATTATTTGTAAGTAATTTAAGCTAGTTTTTAAGCGATTTTTGTTTAGCATATAAGAGTAATTTAAGTTGAAAAAATAAAAATGCATAGAAACTGAAACTGAAATTGTATGTTGGAGATCAGTTTTGATGCCGCATGAATTATGTCGTGACTCGCCCTAAAACCAAACTGATTGTTCAGGATTTCAACAGCGCTCTGTTGACTACCTTTTCAAATACTTTTCCAAAGTAGACTAATTGACCAAAAATTAACAGAGTTGGTCCAAATTTTATCCCTCTTTGGGATAGGGTGTACCACTGATATTTTCTAATGCGCGGGATAAAATGCATTATTCAGCGCATTGTTAAATAGCGTGGTGAAAATTTCCACTCCTTTCAGGGATAGATGTCTCAATATGACATTTGGGATACCGTCTACTCCCGCCGACTTTTTGTTCTTCGGTGACTCGAAGATGCACAGGATTTCAGCTTTTCGCACGAACAAGTGACTCGCTGCTTGTCCATTCGCAACAATGACGTTTGCCGCGTTTTCTTCATTAAACAGGATAAAACCGTTATTCTCAGATCGCCAATTATTGATTTCGTTGCGCAGATAGAAGTGATTTGCGTAAGTCCTGTTTTCAATATCGTGGTTACGGTAAACTGGATTGTTCACAATATGCACGGTTTCAAAATGAGCGCCTAGCTTACCAAAATAACATTTGGTGTTTCTAACGAATATTCTTTCGATTCTGATCAGTGAGTTAACATCAACTGCAAGGGTCTCGAGATTTACCTAATTCAGCGTATCAGACATAATACCGGCGCCCCAGTTCTATTCGAGCTGCTTGTTCATTAAGTTGTTTCTGGAATGGATCGATCTTTCCATGCAGTGATAGAAGCATCGATTTCAAATCCAGATCCGTCTTCGGTGCCTTTTCGGCAACTTTCGACGTATTTGTTAATGTCATTGTGGCACCACTCGATCCAGCTGCCATTTGAGCAAAGGACACATTGGGCGATACAAAATTAGAGAACGCGCGAGTTTTTAGACGTTTTCCTTCTTCTATTAACTGTTTTCTAGCCTGAATTTTTTCAGCTCCTGGAGCCTAGGAAAACCCCTCAGTTCAGTTCAGTTTAAATGCATTTTTATTTACTTAAAATACTCTTACATGCTAGACAAAAAAAATTTTAAAAATTTGCTTAAATATGTAACTTACAAATAATCTTATTCTATCTTACTGGCCCCATGCGGGCACTCTAAGTTAAACATAATACTTAATCTATGTCTTTCGACGTATCTTACCGTCTAATTTTATTTTTATTTTTACATTTATTAAAACTAAGAAAAGGAATTTTAATTAAAAAAATTTAGTGTCTGGACTTTTTTATCCATACAAAATTAAAACTAAACCCATAAACTACTTAAAAACTAAATCTTAACCTACTTACATCTAATGCATTCGTACATATATATATATATATACATACTAGATATATACATAATATATAAATATACGTTTAATTTATTTTTTTTTCTTTTCATATATTTTTTTTTTTAAATCTAACTTATACCTACCTAAAATTATGCAAATCGGCCATGGCTACAAAAAATAGGCTGGCACACCTTGCTTCGCATGAAGCGAACTATCACTGTAGGAGTTCGACGACGAAGCATCCTCCACTTCAAAAACCACCAAGTGTTGGTGCTGTCGAGCAACATGTCGCGACTCCCTACCGCCCTACTGAACCGGAGACCCATGTGCGACGTCTCTCTCGTAGTTAAGTCGCCTGCCCGCAGCTGTTCGAGCGACGTGGAAGATTAGCGGCACCGCCAATCTGTCCTGGATCACACCTTTGTTATATAAATAGAGGAACGCTTCTTGTTGCGCAATTTATTCGGATGCACTTCTGCCGCCGGTTAATCAACGCTTATCAAGTGCAAATCGCCGTCGGCAAAGCATTGTCAAATTGGAGAGTAAAGAACAACAAAAAAAAACATAGACTCAGCTTCGCTAGTCTCCAATATCTTTTTTTTGTCAAAGAGAGAGAGAGACCTAAAAATTCTACGTTTTTTTGGGAAATACTCCGCAACCACACATACATCGGCATAAAACTGCACACGCATCAAGTTCATACGGTGAGGTGGCTTGTACCGGAATACACACTTCTAACCCGTGCATAGACGATCGCCAAATCCAAACGTCCGCAAGGAGCAATGACCGCAACGGTCATGAACTCATCAAAGAAGACACACCCGAGGTTACATTTTACGAAACATGAAGAGGACACTTACACGTGGCATGTAACCACCGGCGGTGCCAACAATGATTAATAAAGTAAATTCATTTGTGTTGTTCTTTTAATTTACATTTTTTTTTGCGACAAAGAATATCGCTAGTGTTCTTACGACACATACTGGTCCTTCGAGCCGGATTATTAAAAGAAAACCAACAATTAAGACAATTGACTTTAAAAGATACACATAACATTATCTCAATAGTGATACAGCGCAGATAATTTTAATCTTCCGAATATCGTATCGGTACGGTCGCGTTACAGTTTGTGGTTGCTGAATCTAAGTTGGTGGATCGAAGAATCTGAGTCGAAATCTGGAGTATCTGGTACAGCGAGGGAACATCATCTACGAGTACAACAGGTGTGTGGCATATTTTATAATTTATAGCATTTTAATCCATTTAATAACTAAGATTTAAAATATATTGCGTATTGTGTCTTGGGTAATATAATCTCCATCTCCTATCATGAGTAAGGGTAAAATATCCAATTTAATTGAATCCATTCAAAATGTGTTTCATGAAATAAACGTGGAATATGAAGCGTATTCAAAATTAGAGTGTAAATCTATGCATATGATAGAAGCGCGGTTAAAAAATTTGGAAAACAGTTTCGAATATGCTCGAGGTGTGCATCAGAAAATTGTTGCAGCACCAACGGAAGAAGCGAAGGTGAAATACATGGAAAAACTAACGTTCCATCACCTTAAAGAGTTATACTATAAGTATTCTTCTGAATTAAAGTCACAACTGCAAACTCCCGATGGGCAAAATCAGTCCCAAAGTTTTCTTAGAACTTCCATAATGGGATCAAAGGTCTCATCTATAGAACTACGGCTTCCACCTATGTATTAAAATCCCTACTTTTTCTGGATCCTTCCAAATGTGGCCTGAGTTTCGAAGCCTTTTTGAAAGTCTAGTAAACAAAAATACGTCGAGGTTCAGAAGCTTCATTATTTGAAGGCCAATTTGAGTGGTGAAGCCGAACGCTTATTACGAAACACCGCAATCACCGAAGGCAATTTCGACTCTGCTTGGGCAATCTTAGTTAAGAGACACCAAAATCTGCGTCTTCTTAAATACAATCAATTCAAACTGCTCTTCTACCAACCTAAAGTATCTCAGGAATCAGCAGAAGACATCAAGTTACTTTTAGACACTACCGACGAAGCGATAATGTCACTTAAGAACCTTGGAGTTCCGGTTTCAACTTGGGAAGATGTTCTCATTTTTCATACCGTTGAAAAATTGCCACTTGCCACAAGAGGTCTATGTGAGTCGCACATATCAACTTATGTGGACTATCCATCATATAACGTTCTTGAAGATTTTCTGCTTATGAGGTCCAGAACACTCGATATCTTAGGACAATCCTCATCAAGTTCCAACAATCACAAAATGAAAAAACCGACAGTAACTAAAGTTTATTCACACAATTCGGCAATTTCTAAATGTGCAATGTGTCAAGGTTCACATTCAGTCAGGAATTGTTTTAAATTTAAAGCGTTAAGTCCGATGAAACGACAGGAAATTGTGAAAACAAAACAATTATGCAAAACCTGTCTTTCAAATATACATTCTATGCAAAATTGTACGAGTAATTTCTCGTGTTGAGTATGCAAACAAAGGCATTCTTTTTTTTTATAATATCGGCGCGCCTAAGGGGTTAGATACCCTTTTACTGTTGCCAGGGCGCGGGCGGAACTCAGGTGTATTTGGTTTCGATATTAGCTCTATAGGGGGTGTTAGTCCGAATAGGACGGAGAGTTTTTTCTTCACTCAGAGTGATTCGAAGTTATAATTCGCACTAGTTTTTTGTTGTTGAAACTCTACAACAGCCAAATGTACGTGTCAGTGTTATGCCTTCACTCGCAGAATTTTTCTGTCTGAGTTCCAATTACACAAATGAAAAACTGACTTGCCATGGGCAGGATTCGAACCTTGGACCCTCAGAGTGAGAAGCGATTGCTAGTACCACTACACCTCGCCCACCCCGCATCATTCTCTATTACACGTCAATGAGCCATCAAACGCAATAGATCACCATAAATCGGGTTCGACAATGGCTATTCAGTCATCGGTTCAACCAACATCCGCTTCCGCTCACACTTCACAACCACAACAATCCGTGAACTCCACCTCTTGCAATAGACTGGCTTCAGCACACAACACTTACATAGCCGAAAACAGTCAAATTCAAACCGTTCTTCTGGCTACTGCGCTTATTAAGGTTGCCACATCCGTTGGCCAACCCGTGTTGCTGCGAGCACTACTCGATCCTGGATCGGAGGCCTCCTTCATTTCAGAATCTGCTGCGTAACGTTTAAATTGGAGAAAGGAAAGGAGTCACGTTAGCATCTTAGGCGTTGGAGAAACGCAAACTGGCTTCTCCAAACATAAGGTATCTATCAACATATTTTCTACGTTCAACGATAACTTCAACTTACAGCTCAATGCTTTGGTCTTACCCAAATTAACTGCCGTTCTCATAATGCATAGTATTGTCTGTGCAAATTGGAGTCACCTACACAACTTGCAGCTTGCAAGTTTAACAACCCAAACGAAGTTGATATTTTGCTCGGCAGCGAAGTATACCCATTAATTCTTCTCGACGGGGTTGTTAAAGGCCAACCAGGTTCTCCCATGGTTCACAGAACTGAGCTCGGATGCGTATTTTCGGGTAATATTTCTCCTACCAATCAAACCCCAATCAGGTCACTTCACACAACAATAGAAAGCTCTGAACCAAATCTGCAAGAGACGCTACGTAAGTTCTGGGAATTAGAGGAAGTACCACGAAAGAGCATGCTATCGGAAGAAGAGCAGCAATGTGAAACACATTTTTGTAGGACACATCAGCGCCAAGCAGACGGAAGGTATATAGTTCAAATTCCATTCAAAGAAGGATCTCGTCCTAAACTGGGGTCTTCTTATAAATGCGCTCTTGTGAGATATTTGCAACTGGAAAGAAAGTTCCAGTCAAATCCCTTGTTCCATGCGGAGTATTCTAAGGTCTTGGATGAATATAAAGAGCTTGGACACTTGACGGAAGAAGACCCAATGGTACTCAAGAAACCCCACTACTTCGTTCCACACCACGCTGTGACAAAGGCATCAAGCACCACTACAAAGCTTCGTATTGTTTTTGACGCGTCTTGTAAAACGTCGGATGGGACGTCTCTTAATGATCATCTGTTCATTGGTCCACGATTACAGGATGAAATTTTCGACCACATTGCGACCACATTGGGTTTGTGGCAGACATAACAAAAATGTATAGGAAGATTTCCTCCGGAAGATGCAATCTATCAAGTGATCCTGTGGCGAGACGCGGAAGGCGAAGAAATCAAGATTTATATTGCATTCATAAATATCTCAAATGTTTCAGGCACAAGCTTCTACTTCTGCCGCGAGCATCGAACTTGTCGAGTTGTAGAGGCTGAGTAGGGTCAATCAATCTCGAGAAGAAATTCTCCAGACGAGTCCTGAAACCAAAGGATGCTCCCCCCCCCCCTCCCCAACTCCCAAAGCACTCCATCATTCCCCTGGGCTGGATCAAGGTGTTATACGACCCGTGCCGAAGAACAACCTGGCTGAGGGCCCAGTATCTCCAAAAATAGCTCAGTCGCAAACGGAGTATCCGGATATCTGACGACCTCCGGATTAGCTAGCCTTATCTGTATACGGCGGATCTCTGTACAGATGGACACCCCTTTCTCCGCTACTCGTGGGACCATTAATGGATAACAACCAAAAAACAAAAACCGAGGCCGGTACTCCTTCATTACCGGGCGGTGGAACGGTGACTACGCCGAATACCGGCAAGGCTCCTGCATTGCCGAGAGGAGGCAAAACTGTGGCAGGCCATGGTGCGCCATCCTCTACAGGCAAAAGGAACGAGCCAAAAAATAAGAATTCAGGAAGTGTTAGGACTGTGGCAAGCCATGGTCCTAACACCTCCTCCACCCCTAGCAGCAGCAAGTTTGTGGCAGGCCACGGACTTGTCGCGGCTACCAAAACTCCTTCAGGGAGTGTTATGACTGTGGCAAGCCATGGTCCTATCACTTCCTCCGCCCCTAGCAGCAGCAAGTTTGTGGCAGGCCACGGACTTGTCGCTGCTACAAAAACTCCTTCGGGGAGTGTTAAGACTGTGGCAAGCCATGGTCCTATCACTTCCCCCGCCCACAGCAGCAGCAAGTTTGTGGCAGGCCGCGGACTTGTTGCTGCTACCAAAACTCCTCCCTCCAAGGAGGAATCTGGAGCTCAGCCGCATCGGCAAGCTCCATCTAAGGCGCTCTACATAAGAGACTGCCAAAGGCTCTTACTGGCTGGCATCGGCTTACCTTGGCCACGACCAAGAGGGCCCTCTCCCTGGTGATAACCTAGAAAGGGTGGTACTGGAAACGGGAAGGCAAAAAACTGGCCTCATAATCGGATGCGACGCTAACGCACATCATACAGTATGGGGCAGTACCGACATCAATGATAGACGTGAGTCACTTTTAGACTATATTTTAAGTACTAACCTCTTAATTTGCAATATTGGCAATGAGCCCACTTTTATAACAAAAAACCGACAAGAAGTATTAGATATTACTCTTGTCTCTGACAGCATCACCCAAAGGCTAACAAACTGGATGGTATCGTCTGAACACTCCTTTTCAGACCATAGATACATCCAATTCAGTCTGAGTGATGGTGATATCTTTCCGGGACTACCGGAAAACTGATTGGACAAAATATAGAGGAATACTGTCGGAAACGATATCCTCTAAACTATCAAGTCCCCCGCGTGACACCAATGAGCTCGACATGAAAGTCAGGGAATTTACTCTGACTCTCAATAAGGCTATGACCGCTTCCTGCCCTCTTATTCAACCAAGAGGCAAGAAAAAGCCACACTGGTGGACATCAGCACTGGGACTGCTCAGAAACGCCTGCAGAAAACTTTTCAACGCAGCAAAAAGCACAAGAAAAGTGACCGACTGGGACTCATATAAAGAATCCCTCAAATTATACAAAAAAGAACTGAGGAAGGCAAAGCGACAATCCTGGAGGTCATTCTGCGACAAAATTACAGAAACCTCTGAGGCATCGCGGCTAAGAAAAATCCTCTCCACAAATCCTATGATGCCCAGCTGTTTGAAAAAAACCGATGGCTCTTGGACAACCTCAAGTGATGAATCACTCAACCTGCTTCTGACCACCCATGGTCTGATTACGAGAGACAAACTGCTCTGGGCGCTGCATAGCTTCAAACTATACAAGTCTGCTGGTCCGGACGGTATTATACCTGCCGAGCTACAGAGATCCTCAGATATTATTCTACCAGTGTTGGAAAATATTATGAGGAGCTGTGTAGAACTTATCCACATTCCACTGTTATGGAGAGAAGTCAATGTAGTGTTCATTCCCAAAGCTGGAAAATGTTCTCATGTAGTCCCAAAGGACCTCAGACCTATAAGTCTATCATCATTCCTTCTGAAAACTTTAGAACGACTGATTGATATCCATATTCGAGCTAAAGTTGATCCAAGACTTCTGTCTACGGCTCAACATGAGTACTGTAAAGGAAAGTCGGTGGAAACGGCTTTGCACTCTCTGACTAGCCACATCGAACGATCCCTACAATATAAGGAGTACACAATGGTTGCTTTCCTAGACATAGAGGGCGCCTTTAACAACGTCAACACATCCGCAATCACGACTGCGCTGTCAACTCTGCAGGTAGACGGCTCACTTGGGGAGCTGATTAATCTAATGCTAACAAGCAGGATAATCAACTCCAAACTGGGTGAGACTTCTGCTAAAAGATATGTCAGTAGGGGTACGCCGCAAGGCGGTGTCCTCTCTCCCCTTCTCTGGAACTTAGTAGTTAACGAACTACTGATATACCTGGAAGCGGGTGGTAGCAGAGTGATTGGCTATGCGGATGACGTTGCCATAGCCGTCTCAGGAAAACATCTAAATACCATTAAAGAACTCCTCCAAGTAAATCTTAACAGATTAACCTGCTGGGCAGATCGCTGTGGATTGGGAATAAACCCCCATAAAACTGACCTTGTCCTCTTTTCTAGGAAATATAAAATTCCAATCATAGACCCTCCTTCAATAAACGGTACCAGTTTAGTTTTCTCCGATATAGCAAAATATCTGGGTCTCGTTTTTGACAGGAAACTAAACTGGAAACCTAACATTCAAGAAAGAGTCAATAAAGCTACAATAGCTTTATTCTCTTGCAAATGGGGCCTTCAACCTCGCATAACCCACTGGCTATACATCTCGGTCATAAGACCGATACTTACTTACGGGGTGGTTGTCTGGTGGACGGCCTTGGAAAATGCAGTCAACCGCATTAAATTAAGCAGAGTCCAAAGAACAGCATGTCTATGCACAAGCGGAGCCTTGCGGTCTACCCCCTCTGCGGCATTAGATATTCTGCTTCACTTGACATCGCTCGACATTTTTAGCAAGCAAGTAGCTGCGACTGCAGCTATTCGCCTTAAAGCGACTAAACAGTGGACAAATAATTCATTTGGCCACGCCAACATTCTTAATACATTAGGAATCCTCACAGAGAACACCGATTACACCATACCTGAACTTTGGTTTGACAAAAACTTCCATGTAAGCTTCCCCTCTAGATCATTCTGGGAGGAGGATGCTTTCATGGAGGACAAGTCAATCCATCTCTACACAGATGGATCTAAAACCGACAGCGGAGTTGGTGGCGGTGTTTTCTCAGATAAGCTAAATCTAAGCCTCTCTTTCCGCCTTCCAAATCACTGTAGCGTGTTCCAGGCGGAAATTTTGGCGATTAAAGAAGCTCTGTCCTGGCTGAAGAAAAACGTGATATCTGCAAAGGATATCCGCATATTTTCGGATAGTCAGGCCGCCATCAAGTCCCTGGACTCGGTCTCATTGTGTTCGAAAACTGCCCTTGAATGCCGATCATCTCTCATGGAGATGGCAGAGCAGTTCAACATTCACCTCTGTTAGGTGCCGGGCCACAGAGACATTCCAGGGAACTGCAGAGCCGATGAACTCGCCAAAATTGGAACCACTCTACCTATCCTACCGGACAAAGGTAGTATAGGTATACCAATCGCTACGTGCAAACTAACACTAAAGCTAGATGCCAATAATTTTTATATTTTTTATATTTTTTATAAAAACTTAATATCTAACTTAGAATAAACCTTAGCCTACCTAACCTATATACACAATACAAACATACACACACATATACATTATACACAATTATATACATATATTAGTATATACGTTTGTATATACCAGTATATATATATATTTCTTAAATGCTACCTAAACCTATGCAAGCTGGCCATCGCTATTCACAGAGAAAACAAATTGGTCAGCTCTGCCTCATTAGTGAGGCTGGTCCGTAATTGACGGAAACGATGACGAAACATCTTCCCCATCATTCAACCACCAGAAATGCTGGTGCTGCCGAACGACATCCCTCTTATCGCGATTCCCCACCGCCCTACTGAACCTGTGGCGATCCACACTGCCGTGTGCGACGTCTCTGTTGTAGTTGAGTCGCCTGTCCCCAGCTGTCCGAGCGACATGGAAGATTAACGGCACCGCTGATCTATCCTGGATCAACCCTATCTGATCTAGGTAGAGGAATGCTTCCGGTGGAACGAAGCCGTCAGAGCGCACATTCTCGTGGTAAAGGTAATTGGGGTAGTAATCCCCAGATATCAGGTTATTCGTCGAGGTGCTCTTGCAATGTGACTTCGAGTCAGCTTAATTACGAAGTGGTCCACTCGTATTAGATTCGCCCTGTTGTAAAGGACCTCATTAGGATAAAATTTCTTGTACTCCGAATCTGGTGTTCTGTACAAACGAAGACAAGTCCTAAGACAAGCCCTCTCAAACATCCGAATCTTTTCCAATAAACTCTCTCTCACGTTGAACCACACGGGACATCCAAATACAAGCATGGGCCTGGTAAGGGCCATGTAGCATATTACTTTCACCCTCGCATCGAGTTGGCTGTTATAAAACAGTCTCTTTATAAGGGCAAAAGCACCTTTGGCTCTAGCCAGAGCAACATCTATATGTTTGTTAAAATACAGAAATTGATCTAGCCAGATCCCAAGGTATCTGACAACATTTCGACAAGCAAGTGGCTGCCCGTTCTGCCCCACGATCGAGAACTTTCGCCAATTCCCCAGACAAAGGAGTCCTAAACAGAATGGTTTCCGAATTCTGAAAGTTGATTTTCAACTTCCAGTCATCGCAATATCGCTTAATTTTGTCGAAGTCACGCTGCAAAATTATATTAATGACCTCAATCTTTGGACCTGATCTGTACGCAATTATGTCGTCTGCGTACGCTATGTCATGGTGAAGTGAACATATCTGATCACTAGCGTAAATGTTGAATAGGATCTGCGAATTTACCACACCTTGATGCAGACCGTTTTTAATGTTAAATGTTCCAGCAGAGGTCACGTCGCCATTCGTCACGATGAACTGTCTACTAGAGGGCATATCGAAAAGAATATACAGCAGTGGTCTACTAATGCCCAACCTGTCCTACTTGAAAAAGAGTCCTTTTAACCATACGGTATCGAAGGCTTTCTCCAAGTCAATCAGGCAGGCACCAGTGCATCGGTTCTTGCCTTTGTTCCATTGGATATCAGAAACCAGTTTAGACGCATGAATGATATCATGTCCGCCTTGAAACCGAATTGAATCCGGAACTATATTTTTGTCCTCAACCCACGTAGTTAGAACTCTATTGATCACCTTCTTGAAAACCTTACTAATGTTTGGAAGAAGACTGATCGAGCGGAGATTCGCCGGACTGGAAATGTCTTTATCTCTTTTGGGGATTGGATGTACCACCGCAGTTTTCCAATGCGCTGGATAATGTGCATTATTCATTGCATTATTAAACAGGGTGGTACAAATGTTCACCGCTTCTAGAGGGAGATGTCGAAGCACAATCTTCGGTATTTCATCGATTCCCACTGATTTCTTACTTCTAAGTGATTCGAAGATCGTTTGGAGCTCTTCCCTCGAAATGAACGGGGATAGTACCCTATCGTTGGTGATGACATTATTTGCCATATTCTCGTCACTGAACTGGGGTGAAACCCGAGCTTTCGAATTTCATTTTGAAGGCAGAAATTGTGCACAAGGACTCGATTCTCCAGATCGTTGTTCGGGCAAATGATAACATTCGCCTTCTACACTTCCTGGAAAGACGCTTCCATAGTCCCTACCTGCTCCTGCGGATCCTCGATCACAAAGAAGTTGTCATCATCAACAGCCTCATTTGGTTCTATGCCCGCTGCTACCAGTATTTGTTCGTTGTTCGTCGTTCGGGTTATTTTAAGACATGGAAGGTCGTTCTGACTATTTCTCCGAAATATTTTATTTATTTGCGAGAACATATTCAAACATATTCCAACGCACCCTACTATAATTGTAGGAATGCCTTTGGAAATACTCATCCAACTCCGCAATTTCATTTTGAACAGTTATTTCGGGGCTGAGACCGCAATGGTTACTGTTATACACGAAAGTGCGTAGACAGTTTGTAGTTTGTTGGTTAGTGAACGTCAGTTGTATTCGTGAGTCGAACAGCAGAAGATCCAAATAGGACCCGCATCTGGGAAACGACGGACTATCCGTCGCCTTAAGCCCGAGTTGATACATCACACTGTGTTGACCCCACCAATTGAATAGTAGGTTCCGTTAACTGTTCAGTTAAATGACGTTGTAGCTGAGCCATCTGCCCCTGAATAGAGAGCAAGATAGCTAGCAAGTCAGGTACTGGTTACGGTGCTCTGGGCGCTGGGCGCTGGGGTCTGAGAAGCAACCTTCGCTTGCTGTACCGTATTTCCCCTACCTGCCGCCATTTGGGCGTAGGTAACATGGGGTAGGTAACGGCTGGAGTGTGCAAATGCACGCGTGGACGTTTTACTTCCACTTTCTGCTGCCGGGCCAGATTTATTCTTTTGATGTACTGGAATTTGGGACAACCCCGATAATTTGCGGTGTGCCCTGTGACCCTACATAAAGCACAAGAGAGTTAGCTTTTTTCAGACGCTCCATCCTTACCCAAAGCGCTTTCCTCGGACTTGTGGTTCTTTCCGCACTTCACGCATTGAGGCTGCATTTCGCCGAACCGTACCCGAACCTTTGGCAGCGAACACACTGTAAAATTTTTTTCGCTACTCTTTAATTTCTCCTAATATACAACCTGGTAGTCTAGGACTTTAATACTCCTTAGACCATTCAGATTGCTGGTGGGACTTAGCTGGACCAGGAAAATCGGTAGTTGCCGCTTCTCCCTTTTCGCTCTGGCTGTGGTGAAAGGCTTGACCCCCACGAATTGGAGCCCTTCGCACTTCTTCGCTTTCAGCAGTGCAAGGAGCTCATCCGATTCAGTCGACGGTTCTAATCCCCTCAGCAGCATTGTTTGCAGCTTCTCCGCCTTCGGGGTGTAGGAGAAGAACTCCGTCGTCGTGTCCTTCAGTAAACTTTTTATTTTATAAAAAAACAGTAAAGTATGAACTACATTCGGAAAAGAAGTCAAAAAGTGAAAAAGTGAAAGCTCACACCCATACGCATCTGCCTCCTGGTAGTCAAAAACTGACCCAAAAAGCTTTATTTTTACATTTGAAAGCTTGTAGAAAGCATAAAAACAAGAATTTCATTTGAAAAAAACCGTAAGATATTTTGTGAATAATAAAAATGTGTTCTAATCAAGTAAGCAATGAGTTTAGATATGTAGAAGTTAAGTGCTTAATTTAGTTTTCTTTTAGCTTAAACAATTGAAACAGCTGGAAAGACTAGCAAACGATGTCATGAACATCGTTCAAATTGTCGATGAAATGGATGCTCACACGAAAATTCATCGCAGATGGTGGGTGCACCCGATTAACCAAAACAGGTCAGCTCAGAGTGACTACCAGAACCTATTGGAGGAAATATTGCTACACGATGAAGAAAAATTCTTTTGCTACACTAGAATGGAAACAAGACAATTCCAGTACTTATTACAACTAGTAAAACCCCATCCCACAAAGTATAGTCATCGGCAAGGACTACCAGAAGCGCTACGATTATTTGTCACATTAAGGTATACATCTATAATAGAATCAAACAAAACAACGAAAAACTAGATTAATTTGTGATAATATATTTCAGACATCTAGCTACAGGCGACAGTTATAACTCGCTAGCATTTGCCTTTCGCATAGGCAAATCAACCGTTCAAGCAATTATCCCGGAAGTTTGTGATGTTCTGTGGACCGTATTGATGCCTATTTATGTACCTTCAAAGTCAGCAGCGGATTAGGAATTCATCGAGAAAGAATTTTTCCATTTATGGAATTTCCCGCATTGCGTAGGAGGAATTGATGGAAAACACATCACGATTCAAGCACCCAGAAATAGCGGATCGCAGTATTTTAATTACAAAAAAAACTATAGCATTGTTTTGCTTGCGGTAAGTGATGCACAATACAAATTTTCCTACGTCGACATCGGAGCATATGGATCACAAAGCGATGGTGGCATACTTACGAATAGCATATTAGGCGTTTCGCTTGAGAATGGTCATATGAACTTCCCCAGTCCAGCACCTTTGCCGGGAGGTATGTAATTTAACTGTCAATGAGAAATATATATTCATAAATTCTTGTTACATTAGAAAACATAAATGTTCCGTACTTCCTGCTTGGCGACGAAGCATTTCCTCTCAAACCGTATTTGCTCACTCCGTACAGTGGAAATTTCTTAGATTCTGACAAATACGAGTACAATAAGAGGCTATCTAGAGGACGTCGAGTTGTGGAAAATGCTTTTGGTATTCTAGCTGCTAGATGGAGAATATTCAATCGAACTATAACAGCAGAACCAAAAACAATTGACAAAATCATTAAAGCAACTGTTGTCTTACACAATATGCTTTGTGAGAGCAGCAAACATTTATATGCCCCCGCTTCGTTTGTCGACAGACAAAGCGATAAGGGCATTTGGATAAATGGAGACCGCAAACAGTTACTTCCCAACTCACTAGTATTCCCTCTACATTGCGCCTTGGAGCAAGAAATACTTCATGTGCAGCAATGCAGCAAAGGGACTACATCAAAGACTGGATTAACAGAAATTATTAATAGCCACTGTTTCAATAAAATTGTTCAACAACTAAGCAATATATAGTTTATTATTATTATATTATTATTATTTACATCTTTGTGGTAGATCCTGAAAATAGCCACTGTTTTCAGGAAAAAAAGTGTTCAACAACTAAGCAATACATAGTTTATTATTATTATATTATTATTATTTACATCTTTGTGGTAGATCCTGAAAATAGCCACTGTTTCAATAAAAACTGTTCAACAACTAAGCAATACATAGTTTATTATTATTATATTATTATTATTTACATCTTTGTGGTAGATCCTGAAAACCAAAAACCATCATAACCATTTGCATTTCTCGTTTGGTTTATTGTTGGTGGCATAGGTACAAATTAAAGAAGAATTTAGTTCTGCTTCAATTTGTATTTCCAAAATACCTCCAGTATATCGTGGAGAAGATTGTTTCTCTTCTCAAGTTCCATCAACTCACACTCTTCCCCAATGAATTCAAGCAATTTAAAGTGGCTTGATATTTTCTTCTCCGGAACTGTTTGTGCAGCAGGCGGCTGTGGTTGCGTAGTAATCTTGGCCACACTGTCGCCAATTCTCGCAAGCGCGTCCAATCCTTTTTCGAATAACTCTGCCCGCAACGTTTGGGTGGCTTTCAATGCGCGAGTGGGACACTTCAAATGCGTTCCTGGGGTCGATGTGAATGAAAGCAATTACGGCGGTATTGGTGAAGGCGGATTATCTGGAATTGGAGAGATTTCACTGGCCGAACCCATCGAAGTGCTCTCAGGACGACTGGGCTGATGGTCGATGCAAATTGTGTGCCGTGGTTGCATAGTTTGAGTCAAAAACGCAAGCTTAGGCAGCAAATACCACGGCCTAGATGTGGCCGCTCCTGAACCAGACCTTGTACGTAGGTTTTCTTTTTTTTTCTCTTCTTACTTTTTCCTTGAGCGCCGTAAAACTTTTTTCAATATCCATCGGTGTGCTACCAGGAAATGCCAAAGATATTTGCATTAATATGCGCTGTTTTTTAACAGCATCCCGGTAGTCACGTCGCTTTGTGTCCCACAGCGTTCGGTTTTCTTTTAGCATCACCGCCAAATTTTCATCATCAGAATCTGTATAGTAAGCACACAAAAAATAATCGTAAAATATAATAGTTTAGCGCCTCTATTTTGTGAAATACAAACCTTTCCAAGAAAATTTATATTCAATTTGTGACTCCATGGCTTTGATGACACGTGCAATGACAACAAAACTTTGAAAATCTGACAGAAATTAGTATTGTTTGTTTAAAATTTGCGCACATCACAGCCATCTCAGTATGAAATCAGGAACTAATACTTTTTTTTTGTGAATGTATTAGTTCATTCTGAACTTTCAAAAAGTAAAATACTTGAAAGTTAAGGGGTACTCCAACTTTCAAGTAAATTACTTTTTGAAAAGTTGAGAGAAAACTACAGATTTGTAATTGTGAAAAAAGAGACAAAACATTTTCGTGCACACACTTTACTTTTTGCCGAATGTAGTTCAGCCTTAACACAGTGGAGCGCATGTCTATCTAATGACAATCTTTTTATAAAAATGTTGTTGTTCATAGACCTCAGTAGAGTGTAAACGTGGCTCGTCTTGCGAGTGATAAAAAGTGATAAAAGTGATAAAACGAACAAGTAAGACATTTGCGCAGTTTTATTAGGCTCCAATTAGCGCAGTGGCAGTGTGATCGGTTAAAAAAACACAGGTCGTGGGTTCGAGTCCACTCCACGTGGAGCGAAAAGTTGTTTTTTTTTTTAAATAAAAAATAAAAAGTGAGCAAATATCACGTAATGCGTTCCGGTGAGCGGTCCGCTAAGCCAATAGCGTGACCAGCGGAAAAGTCAGGCGATACTACAAGCTCTTCAAGCCAACCAGAGCCAAAGATGAAGAGGAGGAGGACACTGAAGCCAACTCCTGACGTAACGAAGCGCACTTCCCTGTCAGCATCAACAGAAGAGCTGCCTGGCGGAGCGAGGGAAGGAGCGCCAAGAAAGTTAACAAGGGCAGCAGCAAACGAGACAACAGGCACACAAAGGCCAATGTATGGAAGATGACAATATGCATCTCTGGCGGCCTCTGAGTCAGATGACGAAGAAGAGGAGGTAGAGGTAATACAAAGCAACATAAAACTTCTCCAGCGAAGAGTGCTAGCTATTAAACCTAAACAAATAGGAAGGAGGGAGAAGGAGCAGCTAGGAGAACTTCTACCTCAACAGCCACAACAACAGCAGCAACTAGCAGAAAAACAAATACTTAACAACACAACAGCAACAACAAAAACTAAAACAGCAGCATAAACTTATGCAGTCTCAAAAAAAAAATCAGCGGTCACCACACCAACAAAAATAACAACAACAACAGCAGCAGCAGAAGAGCCAGCAACAACAACATCGAAAACAACAGCAACAACAGCAACAGCAACCACAATAACAACAACAACAACAACAACACAAGCCATCTAAAACAAGGGTTCCACCTATCAACACTTACAAAATGGAACTCAAAGAGACGATAGAACTGTGTAAGTCGGCCATAGGCAACAACTTTTTCATAAAAAGATTATCACTAGATAGGCATGCGATCCACTGTAACACAGTGGAGCGCTATCATAAAATAAAAAAATTACTGAAGGATTCGAGGACGGAGTTCTTCTCCTAATGTTTTCCAAATTTTTTAACCGCGCTTCTATCATATGCACAGATTTACACTCTAATTTTGAATACGCTTCATATTCCACGTTTATTTCGTGAAAAACATTTTGAATGGATTCAATTAAATTGGATATTTTACCCTTACTCATGATATGAGATGGAGATTATATTACCCAAGACACAATACGCAATATATTTTAAATTTTATTTATTAAATGGATTAAAATGTTATAGATTATAAAATATGCCACACACCTGTTGTACTTGTAGATGATGTTCCCTCGCTGTAGCAAATACTCCAGATTTCGACTCACATTCTTCGATTCACCAACTTAGAATCAGCAACCACAAACTGTAACGCGACCGTACCGATACGATATTCGGATGATTAAAATTATCTGCACTGTATCAGTATTTAGATAATGTTATGTGTATCTTTTAAAGTCAATTGTCTTAATTGTTGGTTTTCTTTTAATAATCCAGCTCGAAGGACCAGTAGGTATGTGTCGTAAGGACACTAGCAATATTCTTTGTCACAAAAAAAATTTAAATTAAAAGAAGAACACAAATGAATTTACTTTAAAGGTTCTTTATTAATCATTGTTGGCGCCGCTGGTGGTTACATGGCAAGTGTAAGTGTCCTCTTCATGTTTCGTAAAATGTAACCTCGGGTGTGTCTTTTTTGATGAGTTCATGACCGTTGCGGTCATTGCTCCTTGCGGACGTTTGGATTTGGCGATCGTCTATGCACGGGTTAGAAGTGTGTATTCCGGTACCAGCCACCTCACCGTATGCACTTGATGCGTGTGCAGTTTTATGCCGATGTATATGTGGGGGCGGAGTATTTCCCAAAAAAAATATAATTTTTAGGTCTCTCTCTCTCTCTTTGACAAAAAAAAGATATTGGAGACTAGCCAAGCTGAGTCTATGTTTTTTTTTTTGTTCTTTACTCTCCAATTTGACAATGTTTTGCCGACGGCGATTTGCACTTGATAAGCCTGATAAGCGTTGATTAACTGGCGGTGCCGCTAATCTTCCACGTCGCTCGAACAGCTGCGGACAAGCGACTTAACTACGACAGAGACGTCGCACATGGGTCTCCGGTTCAGTAGGGCAGTAGGGAGTCGCGACAGGAGGGATGTTGCTCGGCAGCACCAGCAATTTTGGTGGCTTGTTGAAGGGGAGGATGCTTCGTCGTCGAACTACTCCAGTGATAGGTAGCTTCATGTGAAGCAAAGTGGGCCAGCCTAATTTTTACTTTTTTTCTTTACTTTAGCCATGGCCGGCTTACACAGTTTTAGGTAGGATTAAGTTTTAAGTTTATACATATATTTATATATTATGTATATATCTATTATGTATATATATATTTCTGTATCTCTATTTGTGTTAGATGTAAGTAGGTTAAGTAGATTAAGATTTATTTTTAGGTAGTTTGTAAGCTTTTAGTTTTAAGTTTTATAAAAAATTAAAAAAGTCAATGTACTAAGTTTTTACTTAAAATTTATTTTCTCAGTTTTAGGATTAATTAATGTTTAAATTATAAATAAAATTAGACTGTAAGATACGTCGAAAGACATAGATTAAATATTATGTTTAATTTAGAGTGCCCACATGGGGTCAGTAAGTTACAATAAGATTATTTTTAAGTTATTTAAGCTAAGTTTTAAACGTTTTTTGTTTAGCATAAGAGTACTTTAAGTTCTAAAAATAAAAATGCATAAAAACTGAAACTGATGTTGTTGCCTATGGCCGACTTACATAATTCAATGGTGTCCTTTAACTTCAATTTAACGGTGTTAATTGGTGGCACTTTTTGTTTCATGGCTTTCTGATCTTGCTGTTGTTGTTGTCTCTTGCTTTTGCTGATGTAGTTGTGGGTGCTGTTGTTGTGGTTGCTGCTGTTTTAGCTTTTGTTGTTGTTGTGACGGCTGCGTTAGCTTTTGTTTTTGTGTTTGTTTGCTCTGTTTTTGCTGTTGTAACTGTTGCTAGGTTGCAACCTTTTGCTGTTGTTGTTGTTCTGGTTTTTGGGAGCATAACCTTTTCTCGTCTAGCTGTTTGTTTTGCCTTAATGTCAAGCACATTTGCCTCAAGCTCTCTGATGCTACTATATATAGCTTCAACTTCATCCTCTTGGTCGTCCGATTCTGAGACAGCCAGAGCTGCGAAGTTGTTGTCGCTTCCCATGAAACGACCTTTGCCCCCGTGTGATACATATGAGCCGTCGTCAATGCCCGACTCATTACATGTAGAGTTTGTTGCTGCCGTTTTTGATGTTAATGCCGCCACCTCCCTTAATCCAGCCGGCAGCTTTTCGATGGATTTCGTCAGAGAGGGGCGTTTAACCAGATTGGTGGTTGGACGTAGCTTCCTCCTCCGCTTGGCATCGCCGTCTGCTACCATAACTTGTAGGTTGCTTGACATTAAATTTTCCTCCATTCTTTTTCTGCTGCCACTAGCTTTTCCCGCTAATGGGAGAGCAGAACGCTCTCTATCAGACATCACGTGATTTCTTCTGTTTTTTTTGTTCTTATTTATCTACGAGTATACTGTCGCTTGTTACAGTATAAAAAAAAATAAAAAATTGTCTAACGGGAATCGAACCCAGGCCTCGAGATTGTCACACCACGTATGCTTCCACTAGACCAACTGGGTATACAGAAACTTTATCTTAAAACGCAAAACTAAAACTTTACTTCACTTATTGCGACATATAAACCGAAACACATCTACACTCTATTAAAGAGTTCACTCCGTGAACGACTGAGGAGAACCTTTATAATTGGCTGGATGTCCCGGGTTCCTGCAGAGTACGCAGAAGAGTTGACTCCTATTCTCTACCTTATCATTACTTACTGGACACTCTGAATTTTTGTGGTCCTTATCGCACTTCACGCACCTGAACTACAGGTTACAGTTAGCTGCGGCTAACTGCCCGAACCTCTGGCAGCGCATACATTGTAGTAGACGATCTACCCTTTTAAATTTTTCCCAACTAACAGAATGATAGTATAGAAACTTGATACTTCGTAAACTATCAGTTTTACTGTTGGGCGTTAACTGCACTAAAAAGAATCGTAATTTTCGGTTACCACCCCTTGCCGCAGCCGTGGTAAACGGCTTGAGCCCCACGAACTTAAGGTCGTCTCTCTCAAACCTCTTACGCTCTGTTTCGAGCTCTGCTGTATTTATTGAAGGGTCTATGCCTTTCAACAGCACCGTCTGTCACTTTTCACTTTTAGTGTATGTGAAATATTCGGTTTCGACTTGTTGGCACTCAGTCTTTTAACATAAAAATCCTAACTTACTAATCTACATAACTGTTGATTAAAATTATGTATTATTATGCTACGGCAACACTTACAACTATGCAAATGTATAACAACAATATTCAACAATTGCTATTTTAACTTTGCTACACAGGCTACAGGAAAGCCTTTAACTTAATCTTTCCTTTTTTAATAAAATACTTTCTTGAATATAGTCGCTTATCGTCTTTTCTTATCCTTTTTTATCCACAGCCATCGATATTGTTCGGCGTACATATTCACCAATAACCTTATGCTATCATTTATTTCTAAATCGCTTACGTTACTTGGTGGTAGTTTTTCTCTCTTGTTTTGCAGTTGCTTCTGTGGCTTTTGTTGTTGTTTTTTGTCGTGGCCGTTGTTGTTGCTCCTTCTTTTGTTGTTGTTGCTGTTGTTGCTCCTGTTGTTTCACTTTCTGTCCTGTTTGTTTTTGTTATTGCAACTGAATGTTGTTTTACACAGAGTTAAAGCGCCACGATTCCACAAGTCGAAATATGAAAAGTCACCTTGACTTCATGCATGAACTTGTGGACATCGTATTTCACCACCTAACGTAAGTCGCCGTAACACGAAGCGTGTGACGGAAACTAACAATTGTTTCCCACGACTCGAACTGGGAAACTGCTGATGCAACTTAAAACCCTTGCACGCGCTATACACCAAATGCATCGATAGGAAGGTGTGGAGTAAGTTAAGTTAGATTTTAAGTGCAGTTCTGTTTTTGATATAGAAGAATAAAGTCGAAGTTTGACTTGGAAGTCCGCGTTTTTATTTAAACGAACGGTTGGTTGTTCGCCACGGGCTTCGGCCCGTGGGTATTTTTTTAGATGTTGTGGTGCCAACATCTTTAACTGGCGCCCGAGCAGGGACCGGTCCAACCTCCATCTTTTGATACTCCTGGCGGTGGTCCTTACTTAAGAACATGTGTAGAACTCCCTTCTGGGTGCAAGGAGTTGTAAGCCTAAAAAGCCAGCTCACTCATCTACGCAATACTCTGTGCTATTTCTATGCGAACATAGTCAGAAGCCGCAAAAGGGCGAAGATGCGAGGTGTGATGTCAATCGTACCCTAGTAGGTCACCGCTTGACCCTAAAAAGGCAGCGAGTTACCAAAGAGGACAAATACGATCCCTTCAGGACCGGCTTCTATGCGAAGCACTGGTTTAAGTCGGTTTCGTGCACCTTATTTTTTAAAATTAATCTGTTCCCTTTCGGTTATCTTACAGATCGCGGTGTAACGAAATTAAGTGTTAATATTTGCATCAAAAATGATAATCTTACCAATGTAAGAAGAAAAATTAAACCATAGACCAGTGTTCGTGAATCCTAAGATAATGCAATAAAAAAAAGAAGAAAGAAATTATAATTAAAGTTAAATTTGTGCTGTGCAAAAAGGCAAGGAATTTAAACTCCTGTAACTACGCTGAGTGTGTGTTACAAGAAAGAAAAGTAATTTTATAAAATTTTGTAAAAAAAAATAAATAAAAATTAAAAAATAAAAAAATCTTGCAATCGATGTTATTACGCTGTGAATAAGAAGAAATTTTTATTAATTCTTGTGAATCAAAAGAACATATTAAAATCCATGTGATTTCACTGTGCGTAAGTGCGTTCAACTAAAAAGCAATTTGTTGAAAATCAGTGCCTGTGCTCGTTATAATAGTTGCCTTGAGCTAACTAAATTAAATTAAAATATTAAGATATAAAATCAGTGCTTGTACCATCCGTGACAAAGAGTTCAATCGACCTCTTGATTACAGGTAAGACTTAATTTCCTTTTATCCTTATTTATCGCTTGCCAAAAATGGATTGTCTGCAAAACGCAGTAACCGAGCTTACCGGTGGTCTTAACACTGTGCTAGTCCAGCTAAGAGCAATGGAAACTCGGTTGAAGGTTTTGGAAGATAGGAGAGTACCACCTCCTATCTCCGAAGAAACACTAAGGAGCTTAGGAAATCGCCTAGCCCTCTTGGAGGAATCACGAAGCTCTACCATAGTGAATGAGCCAATAACACCAGTGTCACTCTGCCCACCTCAAACGGAAGCCGATCTCAAGGAAATTAGCCGGCTCCCGGATAGCGTAAAGGAGTTGCAGGTTTTCACGGGAAACCCAACCCAATACGTCTCTTGGGTTCATGCTGTGGAGGGAGTTTTAAAGGATTTTGAGATCATACGAACCAAACCACTGTATCGTGCGATTTTGCAGCACATACGTGGAAAGGTTAGGGGTTCTGCGGATGCAGCCCTCGTTTCATACAACATATTTGACAACGGTTGGCAGGAAATAAAGCAGTGTCTCTCTCTGCATTATGCGGACAAGAGGGACATGCGAACCTTAGAACACCAACTTAATCAGCTGTCACAAAGATCAAGTAAGTTGGATGAATTTTATGCTGCAGTTAACCATCAACTTTCCCTGATGGTTAACAAGCTCAAAACAGAATCCTACACGGAAGAAACAGCTAATGCATTAGTCGAAACATACAGAAATAGAGCACTAGATGTTTTTATCCGCGGCCTTAACGGTGACCTATCTAGGCTGTTAATAGTTCAAAGACCCAGAACTCTCCCTGAAGCTTATTCAGCATGTCTCGAAATGCAGAATTTGAACTTTAGGAATCATTCAATCCACGCCAATACTGGCGCAAATACGATTACTTCCCCTATTAACCAAACTTTTCATTCTCAAGAGAGACCTACTGTCCCACCAAGGAGGTTTCACCCTAATCAACGACATGCCGGTGGGCAGAGGCACACTCCTCGTGAACATGGCCCCCCCCCGAGGGTAGGTCCCAAACCTAACGAAAAAATGGAAGTGGATCGTTCAATTCAAACAAAACAAGTAGATTATGCCAATCGCCCTAAAAACAAGAATTCCCTGAAAAGAGGAGCAAGATCAGATAACCACCCTCAAAAGCATCAAAGACTTTTCAACACCGTTACTGTCCAGGACGGAGCAGTAGAAAAATACTTGGAAACTGCTGCTGAGGAAACCAGCGATGTGCTAAATTTTATGTCGGACGCCCATCCAGCGTACCATATATAGAATATGTTACGCGGGATGGAGCAACCCTGAGGTTCCTAATAGATACAGGAGCAAACAAAAATTTTATTACCGATCGAATAAAACAACAAACAATTAGTCTAGAAAAACCCTTTAGTGTCCAGTCAGCCGGTGGTAAAATACGTATCTCAAAATACGTCGAAGGGAAGTTTTTTAAATACGCAAATAGTCAAACTCTTGTCAAATTTTATGTCCTACCAGGTCTCAGTTCCTTTGACGGTATCATAGGAGATGATACGTTGAAGGAAATGGAGGCACTCATTGATAGAAAGAAAAATATATTGACCCTCAAACATAATATTAAAATACCTTTAAAAGAAAACTTGTCCGTAGGAATAAATTCTATAATAGATCCCACACTCCCTAAAAACGTTAAAGCCAGACTGTATGAACTAATAAGGAAATACGATTCACTTTTTGGTCCCCTCGACGCGAGAGTGGTAGTTGACACTTGTGTCCTTGCCGACATTAGAACAAGCACCGATGAACCAATATATTCTAAAAGCTATCCCTATCCCGCCTGTCTGAGAGGAGAGGTGGAAAAAGAGATAACTAAGTTGCTTGAAGAGGGCATAATTCGACCTTCCAGAAGCCCTTACAATTCGCCGATCTGGGTGGTTCCGAAAAAACCAAAGCCAAATGGCGAAAAACAATATCGAATGGTCATCGACTATAAAAGACTGAACAAGGTAACTATTGCAGACACGTATCCTATACCGGACATTAATTCCACTCTTGCCAGTCTGGGCAAAGCTAAATTCTTTACAACTCTCGACCTAACTTCTGGGTTTCATCAAATACCGATGAAACCGTCGGACATTCCAAAGACTGCCTTTTCAACCTTGAACGGCAAATACGAATTTCTCAGGCTACCCTTCGGGCTGAAAAATGCCCCTGCTATATTTCAACGTATGATGGACGATGTGCTAAAACCTTACATTGCCAAAATTTGTTACGTCTACATTGATGACATAATCGTCTTTGGTAATAGTGAAGGAGATCACCTGAGAAACCTTGAAACCGTCCTGGTCAGACTCAAAGAAGCAAACCTAAAAGTAAACCTGGAAAAAACACACTTCATGCAAACTGAAGTGGAATTTCTGGGATACGTAATAACTCCTGATGGCATCAAGCCAGATAATAAAAAGGTTGATGGGATCCGAAAAATCAAACCCCCCGGGAATCTTAAAGAACTCAAATCATTTCTAGGTTTAACATCCTATTATAGGAAATTTATTCGCGATTATGCGAAGATAGCGAAGCCTCTGACTAACCTTACAAGGGGTGAGCATGCTCGAGTTAAGGCGAATGAATCCATTCGTGTTCCGATCAATTTAAATGATGAAGCACTTAGGGCTTTTAATGATTTGAAAACTCTCTTAACATCTGCAGAGATCCTAGCCTTTCCTGATTTCCAAAAACCATTTAATCTAACAACTGACGCCTCGAACTACGCAATAGGCGCAGTTTTATCTCAAGACGAGGGCGGAAACGATAGACCAATTGCATATATCTCCAGGACTCTTGATAAGACCGAAGAGAATTATGCAACCATCGAAAAAGAAATGTTGGCTATCGTTTGGGCTCTTGATAATTTACGATCATACCTATACGGTGCTAAAAAAGTGCGTATTTTCACAGATCACCAACCACTAACATTCGCGTTGGGAAATAGCAACTTCAACGCTAAACTGAAGAGATGGAAAGCTCGCATAGAAGAGTACAGCTACGAATTAATTTATAAACCAGGTAAATCGAATTTGGTAGCCGATGCTCTTTCTAGACTGAAGACCTTTAATAGCAGTTGCCTACCAATACCTCAATTGAATACAATGAGGGATTCCTTAACGGAATCAGCCGAGGAAGGTAGTTCTGGTACTAACACTGCAGAATCCCATACGATGACAGCCGCAGAGAATGGTTCCTGTGTGGAAACGAGTGGAGCGGATAATGAATCAACGGATTCTGCTAGTGAGACCGTCCATAGTGCAATGCAAGACTCTTCAGATTTAATACCACATGTGGAAGTCCCACTCAATGTGTTTCGTAATCAAATCATTATAAAAATAGGAAAAGGTCTGGAAATCAAAGAGCAGCCACATCCGGGCTTCTTCAGACATTATTTCGCCTTCGGAAAGTTAGAAAAAGAACAACTAATTCAGATTTTAAAATGCAATCTTAATCCTAACACCATCAATGGGATCAAAATACCTGAAACCTATATAGGACTCTTGCAGGAGGTATACCTTGAAACCTTTAAACATTACAAGATTAGGTTGACACAGAGAGTAGTGGAAGACGTTAGGAACCAGGAGCGAATTTGGCAGTTGATTAGCAAGGAACACAGGAGAGCACACAGGAATGCGAGGGAAAACAAAGAACAAATCTTAGAGAAGTACTATTTCCCCAGGATGAACAGTCTGATCACCCAGTATACTAAAACATGTGAAATCTGCCTTTTAAATAAGTATGACAGACATCCAGTTACTCCGCAACTCCAGAAGACTCCTGTGCCCTCCTATCCTTGCGAAATCTTACATATTGATATAATGGAGATCCAGAACGAGAAGTTTATGAGCTGTATCGACAAATTCTCCAAATTTGCAAAGCTTTTCCATATAAAAAATAAGTCGTCGATATACCTAAGAAACAAGTTCGCGAAGGTATTGCATTACTTTACCGTTCCGAGAATGATAGTGACTGATAATGAAAGAAGTTTCCTGAGTCCTATTGTATTGAACTTTGTGAAGATGCTGGACATACAAACGTATCAGACACCAGTAAACCGGAGTGAAGTAAATGGACAGGTTGAGAGATTTCACTCTACAATCCTGGAAATTTACCGCTGTCTAAAGGCAGAATACAAAGACTTGAATTTAAGGGAACTTCTAAACATTGCAGTTGACAGGTATAATACCACAATTCATTCAGTGACGAACAAAAAGCCGTCCGATATCTTTTTTAACCGAACCTCTAGAATAAACTTTCAGAATCTAGTAAACTATCAAATAAAAGCTAACAGCGACCTTCGAGCTAGACTGCACAAAAAACAGGAACTAGCCAATAAATGGCGAAATTCCAAAAGATCCACACCCAAAAAGTTCAAGAAAGGTAGTGTAATTTACACTCCATACAAAAGAATCCAAGGCAAGCATAAGCCACTCTATCGAAAAGAGGTGGTGGAAAAGGATAATAAGGTAACAGTGGTCACAACCACTGGTCGTAGAATACACAAGGCACAAATTAGAAACTCATAATAGCACACTTACGCACAAATAATAATTTTACGCACATATATTAATTTTACGCCAGCACACATAGCACAAATTTCGCACCACAAAATGAAAATTATTTTATATAACTATTACTGAAAAATTAGCTTTAGTTAACATTTTAATGTTTAAGAAAAAGGGGAAAGAAAGACCTTTAAAATTAAATACAACCAACATTGTAAATTAAATTCATTTCTTGATAATAAAATTTATATTTCGAATTGCATGGACATGATCCTATATTAATTTCATTGAATATTTTTAATCTAAAATCAGAGTAGAATTGTTATATTCTGAAAATGTAAATTTGTTTATAAATCTTAACCTTACAATTTAATCATTATCACTTTTACGTGCAGTTTCACTGAAATATTTATTGTAATCTTTGCCATAATTATTTAAAATTGTATATTACGCAGAGTATTACTAGCAAGTGCAGTGCAAGGGTTCCACATTTTCGAGTACCATTCGCCAATCGCATCAATCAAGGATGGTAAAGCCTGGATCATCGATGGGCATTTTAAGCTAATACACATGGTCAACCTACAGAAGCTTGAAGACATACTGAAAAAAATGGCTGACCTCGTTACCAGCGAAATTCCTAAGCAGGAAACAAAAAACCTAGCGGAACATCATCTGACACAGATCAGCGAACGCATCAGCCTGCTAAAAGGAAGAACGACCAGGAGGACGAGATCTATCAACTGGATTGGCTCAGCCTGGAAATGGTTGGCTGGAAGCCCAGACGCAACTGACTGGGATAAGGTTCTACGAAGTGAGCAAGACCTGATAGAAGGAAACAACCAGCAGTATAGTATCAATGAGAGGGTCCTTTCAATAACTGAGGAAATAACGAGAAAAATCAACTGGGTCATTGAAAGTTCCAAAAACCAAGTAGCGGCATCCAGCAAGGCTAGATTCGAGCAAGATGCAATTAATGAAATCTCAATCATCAAGGAAGAAATCAATGAAGTGGTGAGGGCATGTCAAATGGCAAAGAGCGGTATCGTCAATACAAATCTACTAGACAGAGAAGAAGTAAACAGGGTGATTAACGAACTCGAGACTCTGCCCTATGCAAATGAAGTCGAAGCGCTCCAGTATGGGATTCCGTCAGTTTTTACGAATGACACTATGTTGCTGTATGTCCTGTCAATCCCTAAGCTGAGCAAGATCGAGTACAATTTCTTGATAACAAGAGCAACGATTTTCAACGGAAGGCAAGTCAACCTACCATTTGACCGAATGTTGGTGAATCACGAAGAGACATATGGTGTTGTCGCAAAATGCCTTACTATAAGTAATCTGACCGTCTGTGAACAAAACGCCCTGAAGAAAATCAACGAGGACGAATGTATTGCTCGACTGTTAAAAGGAGGACACGCATCCTGCATATACCGTACCAATACTGTCGAAATCGTTGAGCTTCTGAAGGAAGACACAATTTTCGTTACGAATTTTAAGGGCCAAATCACGACGGAAGAGACTAAAAGGAACTTATCTGGAACTTACATAATTCAAATTAAGAACGAGACAGTGCAGCTTAACAACCGCACATTTTCCAGTTTCATGGCAACATCCCTTCAAGCCTTACCATCAGTACTTACCAACATATCCACAGCGGGACATATAATAGACATCGAATACGTCCATGGAATCAGTCTAAGCAACATTAAACGACTGAGTAACATTACCAATAGGATCAAACTATCTACAGCCATGGATATAACGATCTTCCTGGCAATTGTGGGAGCAGCTGCGATTGTCTGGCACAAAATTAATAAGAAGCTCTATATACCGCCAATACGAATGTCAAGCCTGGAGCCTCATCATTCCAGAGCATCCCAACATCAGCAGGATCTACGGGACGTAGATTCTTAAAGGGGGAGGAGTTAAAGCGCCACGATTCCACAAGTCGAAATATGAAAAGTCACCTTGACTTCATGCATGAACTTGTGGACATCGTATTTCACCACCTAACGTAAGTCGCCGTAACACGAAGCGTGTGACGGAAACTAACAATTGTTTCCCACGACTCGAACTGGGAAACTGCTGATGCAACTTAAAACCCTTGCACGCGCTATACACCAAATGCATCGATAGGAAGGTGTGGAGTAAGTTAAGTTAGATTTTAAGTGCAGTTCTGTTTTTGATATAGAAGAATAAAGTCGAAGTTTGACTTGGAAGTCCGCGTTTTTATTTAAACGAACGGTTGGTTGTTCGCCACGGGCTTCGGCCCGTGGGTATTTTTTTAGATGTTGTGGTGCCAACATCTTTAACTCACAGTTTTCTGTTGATGTTGTATTTGTTGCTGTTGTTTCTGTTTTTGTTGATGAGGCAATTTTTGTTGTTTCTGTTGCTCTGGCTGTATTTTCTGTCGCAACTTCTCCCTTTTTTCTATCACCTCTTTAATCAAATTATCGAGTTCTCTAGCCCCTTTGTTACCCTCGTCTTCTGAAAGAAGCGGCTCCATGCTCGTCTGTCGATAGTTCTTAGAAGGAATTCCCTTCTCCCCTTTCTGATTCGTAGGAGTAGCTAAGTCCATTATCTTCTTCTGCTTCCGATGCTAATATGGCTAAGTACAGTGTCATTTTTCCCTCTTTTTTCGGTCTTTTTGCCGATGGATTGAATTTTTGCATTCCTTTCTGATATGTATTGTTAGCAACCCTACACATCACATACTTATGCCATCTGCAAACATATATATGTGAAATAGCACGATAAAACGATCACCACACGGACCAACTATTTATCTTTTAGACTTTTGATAAGAGCGGAGAAATAAAACACACGGTTTGTTCACTTCGTTATAAATTTGAATGTGTGTTATGTATTTATCCCCACAAGGTATGCAATATATTGGGTTTTGATCACAATCATTTATATTGGGAATTGTCTGCATATCATTCTTATTGGTAATGCAGTAGATTACTAATGATTTATATTTGCCTTTTTACATATATTATATTTTACATTAACATATATTATTATTTATACAAATCAGGTATACAAATTTTTAAATATGTAAACATCTACAACATCCTCCCCGGCCGTGAACGTAGTTCACAATGTGTGTCGACCCTTAGTTTAGCAGTGCCTCTGCCTTCACGTCGTTGCTTTCCTTGTCGATCGCCCACAGTCATCTTCTTTTTTAGTTTTGATCATCTTCATGTATTAGTGATGTTTGTTGTTGTGTTGATTGCCGAACCGGCATAATGTGTAGAAGTGCTGCGTTGTGCGGGAAAAAAAATAAAAGTCAAACCGAATTTGATTAAAATTGTGAAGTTCCTGATATTTTGATGAATAATGTAAGTATTGTGTTTTGACCAGATAATTTAATGTAAAAATTAATAAATATTTGAAAATGACTTATTGGGTCAATAGCCATTGTTGTTGCAACTGTGCAGTGAAATTCACAATGGAAGCTGCTCATCCCTCTCTCTCGTGCGCGTAGTTCGTTTAGATTTGTAAATAATCTAGATTTTCGTGAAGTGTAGTGTTGTCCTTGAACTCCAATGTGCAAAATGTACAATTTTGTACCTGGAGAAAAAAAAAACTTGAAAAACGGCTGTTCGTGAATAAAATGTATAACTAATATACATATATTTTTAGTTATAATAATTAGTTCATTTGAATATTAAAAATTGTAATCTATGTTAAATCTAAGTTAAATTAATTGAACTTAATCTAATGTAACAAGGAAAACGTAACGTAACGAATTGGAAATATGTTATTTAGTACATTTATATTTTGTATGACAGTTGTAAGTCGAATATGGAAGTAATTTCCGGAAAATAATAAAGATGTCTCTTTGCTGTAACGCTAAAACCGAGAAGAACGTGTTTTACTTAAACCCGCATTTTTTTCTACCCATTTTTAACCCCACACATAGTAACCAAAAAGTTTTAAACCCTACACACCCCAACAACGGCATTAGTGAAAATATTTTTTTTTGTTTTTTGTGAGAAAAAAAATAAATGCATAATATTCAAAATAAAACGACGGCGCGTTTGTTGATATGATATTTCGATTCGCGGCTAAATTGTGTGTGTGTGACTGAAATGGCTACGCATGTGTTTGCTTGGTGTATGTTTTTTTTTATGTGTTATTCCAAAACAATAAATTTTGGACTTGCGTGTGTGTTTCGAATGTGGGTCATGATAGTTTTATCGCATGAGAACATGCGCTATCAGCTGAATGTGTTGAGTGGAAGTCTATGCACTGAGAATAATTGCAAGACCTTTTAAAATAATTTGTTATTATTTGATTCGATTTTTTATTTTTATTTTTTTTGATTGATTTCTTTGCAAGTTTGTGTAGATTGCGTTATTAATTTGTACCTATATTAATCATTGTAAAGTATATAGTAAATGTTTTTGTATGCACATAAAATAAATAAAATAAATTCCGGACAAAAAACTGTAGTTTGTACTTGCCGTCGGCATTCTGAGTTTTGTGGTTTGCCGTCGGCATTTTGAGTTTTGTGTTTTGCCGTCGGCATTTTGACGATTTTATGTGCATATATTTTAAAAAGCTTGATTATTGTTGATTTGGATGTAATTTTATAAATGTATTTGACTAATTGTGTGGATTTGTATGTTCGAATATATTGTTAGAGGGAAGCAAACAAATTTTAGTTATTGGCCGCTTGATTTCTCCATTGTGTGTTTTCAGGGTGATGACCCGAATTAGCTTGTCTGTCCCTGGATGAGTATTGATGATGCGTGCTAAACTCCACTTTGCTGGTGGTAACTGATCGTCATTGATCAAAAATAGATCTCCGATTTTCGGTTCGTTGTTAATTTTCATCCACTTTGGACGCTGTTGAAGTCGTGGCAGGTATTCGGATTTCCAATTCTTCCAGAAGAGTTGTTGTAACTTCTGTAGCTGCTGCCATCGTTGCAGATGTCCGACTTTGGTGTCCGATAGATCAGGTTGAGGGATGGTGGTTATTGCTCGATCGATGAGGAAATGTCCAGTAGTAAGGGCTGCGAAGTCATGTGGATTGTCGGTCATTGAACATAGAGGCCTCTAATTTAAACATGCTTCCACTTGATGCAAAAGCGTGGTGAGTTCCTCAAACGTGTATGTCTCTACACCGATGTTCCTTATAAGGTGGTATTTTATTGATTTCACTCCAGTTTCCCAAAGTCCGCCGAAGTTAGGGGAAGACGGAGGAATAAAATGCCACTGCATACAGTCTTTGGAAATTGTTTCGGCAACGTTCTTCCACTTGAACTTGGAGTCCTCAAATGCTTCCTTCAACGCGTTGTTGGCTCCCACGAAGTTCTTCCCGTTATCGCTGTAGATATATGAGCATAGTCCTCTTCTGGCCGTAAATCTGTGTAAGGCTGCAATAAAAGCTTGTGTTGTTAAGTCGCTTACCAACTCTATGTGTATGGCCTTGGTAGCCAGACATATAAATATGGCGAAATACGCCTTGTGGATTTTGCCACTTCGACCCTTCCATGCCTTGATGTCGATCGGCCCGGCGTAGACTACACCCGTTTGCGTAAAGGGTTGAGATATGCGGACTCTTGGAGCTGGTAGATTACACATGAGCTGGTGCGACGGTTTTGTTCTGTACTGAAAGCATATGATACAGCTATGAAGGACACCCTTGACGCAGCTTTTTAACTTCAGGATCCAGTATTGGTTTCGCAGATATGCTGTGGTTTGTTGCAGCCCTCCATGTAGCGTTTTCAGATGAGCGTCGACTATCACTAGTTTTGTGAAGTGGTGGTTTCCCTTTAAGATAATCGGATGTCGTTGCTCAAATGGAAGCTCCGAGTGTTGCAACCTACCTCCGACTCGAATGATACCATCGGAATCAGTGAAAGGACAAAGTGAAGTTGGAGCTTTGACCTTTGACTATGGAACAAACATCTCTGATTGCACAAGTCTTACTAAAAAAAGAGTGGTAGCATGTAGTTCAGCTGTGGAGAGTAAATTAAAATTTCGAGAACTAGGTGACTTTCGTGCATTTGATATGAATCTTCGACAATATGCGATTACTCTTAGGAACTTGGTTAAGCTGGACTGTTCAAGCATTAAAATGTGGATATAATTTTTTACCTGAATGATAGTGTGGGCTTTGATTGAACGTTTTTCCTCTTCTGTACTTAAATTCGTCGGCTGTTGTGGATATTGGATCTCCCAAGCTTCGCGGAGAAAATCTAGACTATTCCACCAAAGGCTATTTGAATGCAAAGCAGAAGGCCCTACTCCCCTCGATGCTAAGTCTGCAGGATTCAACTCACTTGGGATGTGTTTCCAGCTGTCTGGTTTGACCAGTCGCTGTATTTCGACTACCCGGTTGTTAACGAAGGTGACCCACTTGATCGGAGGAGCAGCGATCCATGATAGCGCAATTGTTGAGTCGGTCCATGCGTATTGGTTCACGTTTTGCCATCCTAAAACCCTATAGTCCAGTAGCGTAGCGAGAATCACGGCTCCGCAGAGTTCCAGTCGTGGAAGCGTTTGTGTTTTCACAGGGCCAACTCGGGTCTTGGATACCAGCAAATAAACATGGATGCGATTGTTGGAATCGCGAACTCGAAGATAAATCGCCGCACCATACGCCTTCTCGGACGCGTCACTGAACCCGTGTAACTCCAGATCGTTATGTGTGTCGGTGTGGAACCAACGAGGAATGCGAAGTTTTTCTAGATGAGGCAATTCTTCTCGGAAAGCGTTCCACTACCTCTTTAGTTCCAAGGAAATAGGATCGTCCCACTTCAGCTCGCTACGCCACAGTTGCTGCATCAAGATTTTGCCCTTGATTATACAGGGTGAAATCCAACCGAGAGGATCGAAGAGTTTGGCGATGTTCGAAAGAATGGTCATTTTCGTTGGTTCAGCAGCGTCCAAGCGAGTGTTCTGAAAAGAGAAACTATCTTCTACTGGAAACCATTTGATTCCTAGAGTTTTGACATGTTCCGAAGTATTTAAAGGTAAAGAAAAATTGTCTTCCCGCTGGTCAAAGGGTATCTGTGCTAAAATCTCGTCCGAATTACTTGCCCATTTGCGTAGATTGAATCCTCCTGATGACAGCAAACTATTGACCTGATGAAGCCTAACTAATATTTCTTCGATGGTACCAGCTCCAGCAAACAGATCATCAACGTATGTATCTTCTCTCAACATGCGTGCGCCCAGAGGATACCTATGTGATTCATCATCAGCTAGCTGATTGAGTGTGCGAATGGTAAGATAAGGTGCACAAGTTGTACCGAATGTGACGGTTTGAAGACGGTACACCTTGATCGGTTCAGACTCACATTCACGCCAGACTATCAACTGGTAGTAAGAATCCTCGGAGTTAACACGGATTTGCCGATACATTTTTTCCATATCCGCTGTGAAAGTATATTTGTGTCTTCTCCACCGTAGAACAATATCAATGATATCGGTTTGCGTTTTAGGTCCTGTCATCAAATGCTGATTCAGTGAGGTCCCGTCTATCGCTTTGGCCGCGGCATCAAAGACGATCCGGAGTTTTGTAGTTGCGCTGGACTCCTTGAATACGGCATGGTGGGGCACGAAGTAGTGCTGAGGCGGTCTTAGTACTTCATCCTTGATGCAATCAACCTCTTCCATGTGTTTTAGTAGTAAGTACTCATTCATACACCTCTTATATTCCTTGTGTAGTGTGGGGCTGACCCGGAAACGTCTTTCCAACTGAGCAAACCAACGCAAGGCCCCTTCCTTCGAGGATCCAAGCCCAGGTTTGCCCCCTTCTTTAAATGGCAATGACACCTGATATCGTCCATTCTCCAACCTCTTCGTTGTTGCCTTGAAGTACTCCTCACATGCTTTGTCTTCGCATGTTTGGTGAGCCTTAAAGGGTGCTTCCTCTACCTCCCAGAACTTTTGGATTTGTCGGCCGACGTCTAACACTTGATGAAAGCTCCTTAAACTTCGGTTAGGGTGAGACACCTTGCCCATCAAAATCTACCCAAACAATGTGTTCTGTGCGATGGGTGTCATTGGTTCATCTCCACGAATGACTTCTGGGAGCACTATTTCAAAGTAGACGTCATTGCCCAGTAGCAGATCGACCTCCGCCGGTTCGAAGAATTTTGGGTCAGCTAGAGACAAGCCATTTATATGGTTCCAACGCTTTGGAGACAGTTCGTTGGCCGGAAGAAGACCGGTCAGGGAATGAAAAATTAGAGCTCGGGTATTGATCTCGTAACCCGAATGTAGAGGCCCAAGGGTAAGATCCGCGTAGCTGTTACACGTTCCGCTGCTGACCCCTTCCCCAGCCCTGACACCTCGACGAAAGTGCGTTTGTCTTTTAGTTCCAAACGCTTGTCTGCTTTAGTTGTAATGAATGTGGCCTCTGACCCCGGTTCTATCAAACGTCGAAGTTCGACGTCTACTCCCGACGAGGCTCTTACCTTAACTAAGACTGTTGCCAACAAAATATGCATCTTGGGACCTTGTGCCATGTCGAGACTGATAACCTGCTGGGTAGGTTGGAAAGGTTTAGCGTTTACGAGTGTTGAGTGGTAGAGAACGCACTAGGCGCTGAATGTGTAGTGTGGTGTTGAGTGGTGGTGACCGCGCTAGGCGCTGAATTGCCCTGTTGCGTGACTGTATGCCAAACAGTTTTCGCAGACGCCGATTTTGTCTACTGCACTTCTATGTGATGCAATGTCCAATTTCAAAAATCGGTTGCAGATTCGAAGCGGATGAGCTCCTTTGTTGCACACTTTGCAACTGAACTAGCTCTATTGGCTTTGTTTCAAATGAAACGTTTTAGTTTTAGCCAAAGGCGCCCTAGAGACCTTATTTGAAATTGTATCCTGCTGCTGTCCAACTGCTTCTAACGTCCTAAATCTAGTTTCTAAAAATTCGCAAAAGACCTTAAACATGGGTAGCTCTTTATCGGGACCTAGCTTTTCTTCCCACAGTTCCTGGGTTGTTGTAGGAAGTTTCTTCACCATACAAAAAATAAGTATGGTATCTCACGTCGACATTCCACTGATGTATCCAGCAGCCTTTTCAAACATGCAGCTGTCTCGTGTTGAATGGTTTCCTGCTCAAAGAAAATTTTAAGTTGTGTATTGACAAGGACACGTTTGTGGTCGTAGCGGGATGTGAGAATTTCCCACGCTGGCTTATAATTCCCATTGTCAATGGCTAAATGATTTAGAAGACGCTCAGCCTCACCCCCTAAACTTGATTTTAAATAGTGCAATTTCTCTACTTCAGATAATGTTTTATTGGTGTGGATCAAGGATACAAAAAGATCGTGGAAGGATCTCCAGGACTGATAATCTCCATTGAAAACCGGTAAATTTATTTTCGGAAGACGAATAACATTCTTATCGCTACAGGTACTTATCATAGCACTTACCGGAGCTTCAACCGTTGCTTGAAATTTGTCTAGATTGTCCAATAAAGCTGTTTTATAATCCAAGTAAGTTTCCTTGATCTTGTCGAAAATTTCTTCTAATTCCTCTTCCTTTCCAGCATCGATTAATGAGATTCCATCGGCATTGTGTTGGGTGCTTGCTTTGAAGTTATCTTCCAGTACGGAAATCCTATTGGCGATATAGTTCTTTGTTCTATCCTTTGGTGATCGTTTGCTGAAATTTTCGAAACCCTTTGTTATTTGCTTTAACAAATTTCTTTGAAGCCTTAGAGCGGAGCTCATGGTGAAGAAAAAAAACACGCGTAAGAGAAAAAAAAAAAAAAATGGGTGTATATTTCAACTTACGTAACTCTCAGAATCTTAAAATTTCCGTAAATGTCCAGCAAAATGCAAATTAAAGAAATCCGAAACGGAATGTAAATGCTCCGGTACTAAACTTATTCAACAGTATGCTGCACAGTTATAGCGAATATCCTAACGGAGTCTTTGCGGTCACAATGGACTTATTGGTGTATTTGCTGCTGTAAAAATATCCAACGGTGCGTGGAGCTGTTGATTGAAATCGTCCAACGGTGTAATGTAAAAAACGGCAAAGATCCAGCGATGATCTTCGTCTTTTTGTAAAATTGCGCGACGTGTGAAACCGTTTTACACTTAAGAAAAAACTCACTGGTACAGTTTATTATGTCTGTTAAAAATGTACTTATATGATCTTAATGAACTATTGTTTCAGAACACACACGATTAATTTTACTATTAATCAATTAAGGACTCGAAGGATCATGAAATAGCACGATAAAATGATGACCACACGGACCAACTGCTTATCTTTTAGACTTTTGATAAGAGCGGAGAAATAAAACACACGTCTTGTTCACTTCGTTATAAATTTGAGTGTGTGTTATGTATTTATCCCCACAAGGTATGCAATATATTGGGTTTTGATCACAATCATTTATATTAGGAATTTTCTGCTTATCACTCTTATTGGTAATGCAGTAGATTACTAATAATTTACATTTGCCTTTTTACATATATTATATTTTATATTAACATATATTATTATAATCAGGTATACAAATTTTTAAATATGTATGTTTAGTGTTGGAAGCTAAATATTAAGCGAAGCCGGGTCTAACGCAACACATGCCGTAATGGGTACGCACATGGTGGAGCAAACTTTGAAGGTCCTTGCGGTGAATGTGAATTCACTGATTAGGATCGAACGAAGAGCCGCGATGTTTAAATTGCTACAAGACCAAACTCCTGATGTGCTTTTCGCTAGCGAAACCAAGCTAACCGATAAGCACAAATTGGAGTACAACAATTATATTATTAGAAGAAGAAACCGGCACAGATCCAAACGTGGAGGCGGTGTCGCGATCTTCATTAAAGAAGGTATACAATTTCACAGAGTGTACAAGGGCGTATTGCGCAGGTTCCGGGTGTTGGAGGCAGTCGTCGTTTACATCCCGCTCCGCAGTGGAAAGCGGCTGTACTTGGCCTCTGTTTATGCACCGGAGGCTTCACAATCCGCCCTATTCATTACAGAGCTCGACACGCTTTTTCGACTTCTGAGGCTGGAATCGGGGGAGAATTATTTTATAATCGGCGGGGATTTCAACGCTAGAGATTGGGGAAATAATTTGCCAAATACTAGAGGGAACCTACTACTCGATTGGTGGGGTCAGCACGATGTCATGTACAGACTCGGTCTTAAAGCGATGTATAACCCGTAGTTTCCCAGAGGCGGGTCTTATTTGGATCTACTGCTGTACGACGAACGTATACGACTGACAGGTACGAATTTACAAACATTAAACTGTCTGCGCACATTCGTGTATGACACCGACCATTGCGGTTTTAGCACCGAAGTTACGGTTCCCAACGAAATTGCGGAATTGGAGGAGTTTGTCTAAAGATATACTTACAACTACAGTAAGACTCGATGGACACGCTTCTCCGCAACCTTGACAAGAGCGCTCTCCTCCTACACGCTCCACCCATCGTCCAATAGGAATTTGTCAAACGAAGAGATCGCCAATTACCTAAAACAAATGAACGAGACAATTAAACAAACTATGGACACTACAATACCGCGGTATCGACGTACGACTAACGAAGACCTGTTCCGCAATCCTACTATTGACGCACTGCACCGACAGAAAAGTAGACTTCTGACAAGACTTAGAAGCTTGTACTTCTGACAAGACTTAGAAACTTGTACAGACAGTTAACTGACCGACAAGACCCGGAGGTTAGGACACTGCAGTCGTCGATTAAAAATATCCAAACGCTAATAAAAGAAAATTACAGAATTTCTGTAAGTTTGTATTGGAACAACAAGGTTCGGGCTGTAAACACCAGAAACCCGAATATGTTTCCGCAAATAAATAAACTATTTCGGAGAAAAAATCAAAACGACCTTCAGTGTCTTAAAATAGCTCGGACAACAGACAACGAACGGTTACTGACTATAGCAGGCATTGATCCAAATGAAGCCGCTGATGATGACGACTTTTTTGTGATCGAGGATCCACAGGAGAAGGTTGAGGCCATAAGGGCGACTTTCCAGGAAGTATACAAGGCCATTGAAAACATTGGCCCTAATTACGACCTGGACAATCGCGTCTTGGTGCACGACTTCTGCATTCGAAATGAAATAGGGAACTGGCGATCCGAGGGCTCAGGTTTCACCCGGTTTAGCGACGAAAATATGTCAAATAACGTCATTGCCAGAGAGGGTGGCCTACCCCCGTTCATTTCGAGGGAAGGACTCCATGAGATCTTCGACACAATCAGGGCTAAGAAATCGGTGGGGACCGATGGTATTCCGAACATCGTGCTTCGACATCATCCTCTAGAAGCGGTGGACATTTACACCACCCTGTTTAATATTGCAATGAATAATGCACATTATCCAGCGCATTGGAAAACGGTGGTGGTTCAACCTATCCCCGAAAAGGGAAAGGATATATCCAATCCGGCGAATCTCCGGTCGATAAGTCTCCTTCCGAATATCAGTAAGGTTTTTGAAAAGGTAATCAATAGAGCTCTATCTAGGTGGGTTGAGGACAAACATATAGTTCCGGATAATCAATTCGGTTTTAAGGCGGGGCATGATATCTCACAAGCCGCGTCTAAACTGGTTTCTGATATCCAATGGAACAAAGGCAAGAAACAGTGCACTGGTGCCTGCCTTGTTGACTTGGAGAAGGCCTTCTACACCGTATGGTTAGGGGGTCTTTTCTATAAGTTGACTAGGCTGGGGATCAGTAAACCACTCTTGTACATTCTTTATAATACTCGTATGCTAACTAACAGACAGTTCACCGTGAAGAATGGCGATGTGACTTCTGTTGGAATATTTCAAATTAAAAATGGTCTTCAGCAATGCGCGGTCAATTCGTCGATCCTATTCAACATTTATACAAGCGACTTGATAGGTTCACTTCCCCATACTATTGCGTACGCAGACGATTTGGTAGCGTACATCACAGGTCCAAAAATCGAGGTTATTAATACTCTCTTACAGCATGACTTCGATAAGATAAGACGATTTTGCGATGACTGGAAGTTGAAAATCAACTTTCAGAAGTCGGAAACCATTCTCTTTAGGACGCCGTTGTCTGGAGCCTCTAGGGATACCAGAAAAAATTGGCGAAAGTTCTCTATCAGTGGACAACACGGACAACCTCTTGCCTGTCGAAACGTAGTCAGATACGTTGGCTAGATCAGTTTCTGTATTTTGGCAAAAATGTAGATGCTGCTCTGACCAGAGCTAAAGGTGCTTTTGCCCATACAAAGAGACTGTTTTATTGCAGCCAACTCGATGCGAGGGTAAAGGTAATCTGCTACATGGCCCTTATCAGGCCCATGCTGGTATTTTGTTGTGCCGTGCGGTTCAATGTACGAGCAAGCTTAATGGAAAAAATTCGGGTGTTTGAGAGGGCTTGTCATAGGGCTGGTCTTCGCCTGAAATTTTATCCTAATGAGGTCCTTTACAATAGGGCGAACCTAATATGAGTGGACAACTTCGTAATTAAGCTGACTCGAAGGCACATAGCAAGAGCAATGACCTCGACGAATAACTTGATATCTGGGTCTTACTACCCCAATTAACTTTACCACGAGAGTGTGCGCTCTGACGGCTGCGTTCCACCGGAAGCATTCCTCTACCTAGATCAGTTAGGGTAGATCCAGGATAGATAAGCGGTGCCGTTAATCTTCCATGTCGCTCGGACAGCTGGGGACAGGCGACTCAACTACAACAGAGATGTCGCACACGGCAGTGTGGATCGCCACAGGTTCAGTAGGGCGGTGGGGAATCGCGATAAGAGGGATGCCGTTCGGCAGCACCAGCATTTCTGGTGGTTGAATGATGGGGAAGATGTTTCGTCATCGTTTCCGTCGATTACGGACCAGCCTCACTAATGATGCAGAGCTGACCAATTTATTTGGCTGGAAATGTTTTGTTAAACTGTGTTGTACGCGTTTTGCCTTGATTTTAAAGTGAGTGGAGTGTGATTATTATTTTGATATGTAATTAATTATGTGTGAATCAATGAGGTTTTTGTGAAATATATTGCATGGATGGATGAAAAGTGTAATTTTAGTATTTTTGAATACATGAGGATATATGAGTTGCGTGGGAGAAACGATGGCTATTGTGTATGTGTGTGAGTGTGTGGATTATACTCGTATGTTTGAAAATGAATGGAAGTTGCTTCGACTAGAATGTATGAAGTTCGATGGCGAATTTAGTTATTAAGTGAAATGTATTTTATGTTTGGAAATTAATAATTATTGGTTTGAGTGAAATGTTTGACTATTGAGATTTTGTTATAATTATAATTTTGATCGGAATCTAATGAATTTCTTCTTTAAAGATTGAGCTGTGCAATGTTTCTAATTGCGTCATTAATTTATTAATTGATTTTATAGGTATTACTTTTACGAGATTTATGATAAGGATGTTGATTTTAATTTTATTTAGCTTTTAAGAACTGTTTGAATTACTGTGTGGATCCTTGTGATTTTATTATTTCGATGTTAGGGTGTATTCTTTTTCTTTGAATTCGAAGCCAAAAAACGATTGCCTCCCCGAGCTCCTGCAACACCGTTGTGGTCTGAGTACGGTCCGGGAGGGGCCATTTAGCTACACAATCGTGGCAACTTATAGTGTTAGGATCTGTAAAGTTTGTTTTATGTGTTGTGTTGGGATCTAAAATGATTGTACGTATAGATTACATGTTGTATTATTTAAAGTTTAATTTGACTTCGTGTTGTTTGTTCCAGCGCTTATTAGTATTGTTATAACTTATGAATGATATTGATAAGAATATTTTATCGAATGGTTAATTATATCTACCGAGTGCGGCGGGTGTGTTAGGTTTTTATATGACGGTGTTGTCGATTCCTGAAGCATTCGTGGGCAAAGGGCATAATTTTGTAATTGGGTGTTTCCTTTCTGCTGAACTGGTTTTAATGGTGGCTACACGTGCAATGCCATCAGCCTGTATCCTTGCCAACATCCATTTCAAGGGGAGAAGTCGTTCGTCCTTAATCAGCACTAAGTCACCTATTTTTAGCTTTTCATTGGTGGTCCTGGTCTACTTTGGTGTGCTCCATTGTTTCCAAAATGACTGCATCAACGTTTGAACGCGCTTCCAAATTTCCAGATGCGAAATTTTTTCCATATCGTAGTAGGATTGTGGTGGCGCGACGAGAGGTGACCCTATTAAAAAATGGCCTGGTGTCAGTGGCTGAAGATCATTGACATCGTCTGATTGAGGGCACAATGGTGTGGAGTTCAGGCACGTTTCAATTTGCGTGAGAAGGGTGATGAGCTTCTCAAACGTCATCAATTGGTCACCAGCTAAGCGCTTTAGATGGAATTTTGCGGATTTCACAACAGCTTCCTACAGACCTCCAAAATATGGAGAAGCCGGTGGAATAAATTTCCAAGTTGTACCTTCGCTTGCTAGATTGTTTGCGACCTCTCGCCAGTTCAACTGCGCCTCCTTGAATAATTTTCGCAGTTTTACATCCGCTCCTATAAACTTTCTACCACAGTCGCTGTACACTTCTCGGCAGAGTCCTCTCCTTTCCACAAAACGTCGAAATGCTGCTATGAAGGCCTGAGTTGTCATGTCAGTCACTAACTCTATATGGACAGCCTTCGTGGCAATGCACACAAAAATTGCAAAATACTCCTTGTACTGCCTTGCATTGCGACCTCTCCATGTTTTCACGTCAATAGGCCCAGCGTAATCGACTCCTGCATGTGTAAACGGTCTGGATATCCTTGTTCTTGCTGGTGGGAGATTGCCCATCAGCTGCACCATTGGTTTTGCCCTGAATCTGTAGCATATACAGCATTTATGTATGTGATACTTAACAGCGTTTTTAAGATTGAAGATCCAGAACCGTTGTCGTATGTACGCCATGACCTTCTGATTCCCTCCGTGGAGTGCCTTCTCATGTGTGTCCTTGACTATCAGTTTCGATAAAGGATGATCTTGTTTTAACAGGATAGGATGTTTTTGACCGAAACTGAGGTCGTCATTTTCAAGCTCTCCTCCTACTCGCTAAACTCCTTCGATATCTTTGAAAGGATTAAGCGTTTCTAGCCCTCGTAACTTCTTTAAATTGTCAGTCGATTCCTCCGAAAACATGCTGTGTTGTGCTGCCTTAATGATACGAATGAACGCTGACTCAAGATCTTGTGCTATGAAAGTTACCCTCCACGTATCATCTTTGGATTTCCTACTTTTGAGCACCAACGCAAATCGTACGCAATAAGCCACTATGCGGACTATTTTTTGTAAGTTTGAATGCTTACGAAGTAGGGCATCGATCACTCCTTCTTCTACAACGGTGGGTGGGCGTGGTATAGTGGTACTAGCAATCGCTTCTCACTCTGAGGGTCCAAGGTTCGAACCCTGCCCATGGCAAGTCAGTTTTTCATTTTTGTAATGGGAACTCAGACAGAAAAATTCTGCGTGTGAAGGCATAACACTGACACGTAGATTTGGCTCTTGTAGAGTTTCAACCACAAAAAACTAGTGCGAATTATAACTTCGAATCACTCTGAGTGAAGAAAGAACTCTCTGTCCTATTCGGACTCCCACCCCTGGAGAGCTAATAGAGAAACCAAATACACCTGAGTTTCAGACTACTACAACTCAATTTTCCTTTCTCCTCCTTCTACCTTTCCGCCCGGGCCCTGGCAACAGTAAAAGGGTATTTAACCCCTTAGGCGCGCGCAAATTATAAAAAATAAAACAAAATAAAAAAAACAACGTGATGATGAGTTGACACTGCTATAGCCTCTTGTTGGGTCTCCAATACGATAGGTTGTTCAGGAAACATAATATCCCAGTTTTGTCTCAGAAACTCCGGGCCGTGCCAACAAAGCGTGTTGTTGACTAAATTTGAAGCTTGAACTCCTCTTGATGCTAGGTCTGCAGGATTTAGTTCCGAGGGGATATGTTTCCACATAGAACAGCTTGTCAGGCTCTGTATCTGTTAGACCCTATTCGCAATGAATGTTATCCACTTCGAAGGAGGCGCTCTTATCCAACAAAGCGTTATTACCGAGTCGGTCCATGCCCACACGGTTGCAGCTTCTAATTTTAACGCCCGGATTACTTCCGCCAACAACGTCGCCATCAGAACTGCTCCACATAGTTCTAGCCTCGGCAGGGTCATAGACTTCAGTGGAGCAACTTTGGTCTTTGACAAAAGCAAATGCACATGTGTTTTGTTGTCTTCTCCTAACGCCCGCAAATATATTGCCGCTGCATACGCCTTTTCAGAGGCATCGCTGAAGCCATGAATTTCGAATTTTGTGGTACTCCTGGTTATATACAATAACGAGGCATAACAATTTTCTCTATGTGTGGCAATTGTTCCCGAAAAAAAAACCATTCCCGCTTAATGTCTAGTGGGAGAGGTGCATCCCACTCTAACCCTTTCCACCAAAGCTTTTGCATCATTATCTTCGCCGTAATTATGCAGGGCGAAATCCAACCCATGGGATCATACAGTCTTGCTATGGAGGAAAGAATAGCTCTCTTGGTCGGTTCATCGTCAGTCATTGGGCCCACATGAAAACAAAATGCATCTGGGACAGGAAGCCACCTCACTCCCAGAGTCTTGACGTTGATTTCATCAGTCGGGACTGAAAATTGTACGCCTTGCTCGTCTACTGGAACGCATTAAAGTACCTTTGCTGAGTTGCTGACATGTTTTCGAAGCTTAAAGCCTGCTGTCCCTAATAGTGTCTTTATCGCTGTCAATTTGTGTCGTGCCTTTTCTATGCTGTCTGCTACGCTAATGACATCAGCTACATAAGTCTCATCTTTTATGATTGGCAGTGCCAAAGGAAACCTAGATGCCTCATCTTCCGTCAGTTTGCGTAGTACACGAATTGAAAGATACGGGGCCGAAGCTGTTCCAAATGTCACCGTTCCCAGGCGATACATTTGTGGTGGCTCTCTTGGATCTGCTCTCCATACTATCATTTGATAGTTAGTATCTGTGTCGTTGACTTTAATCTGGCGATACATTTTCTCTACGTCACCGATATAACCGCCATCTCAGGGTGATGTCCATCACGTTTTGCTGTTGTTTGGGTCCTATTAGTAAGTGGTCATTTAGAGACGATCCTCCAAACGATTTGAAAGTTGCGTCAAACACAATTCGCAATCTCGTTGTTGTACTCTCTTCTTTAATGACCGCATGATGTGGAATAAAATAGTGGAACGGCGTTTTAAGTACCTCGCAATTTTCTTCCACCAAGATCATATGGCCCAGCTCCAAGTATTCTGAAATACACTTAATATAATATTTGTGTTGTGTTGGGTTGCACTGCAATTTCTTTTCTAACTGCAGAAAATGTTTGATGGCGCCTTGTCTAGTTGGGCCCATGGTGGGACGTTTACCACCTTTGAACGGCAGGCAAACTTCAAAACGACCGTCTTGTAGGCGCCTTGTAGTTTCGATGAAGTGGGCTTCACATTCTTTTTCAAATTCCGTTTCATACTTTCGGAAAGATTCTTCCTCTATTTCCCAGAATTTTTGAAGTGTTGTGTCGAGATCCAGCTGGCATGAAAAACTACGAAGCTCAGGTGTGCTGGATAACTTTCCTAGCAGAATCCACTCTAATTCTGTATTTTGTGCGATGGGACCAGCACCTTCTATGTTCCTAATGAATTCTCCGAGGACTATATCACTAAACACATCACTTCCTAGTAGGATATCAATTTTTGCGGGTGAGTGAAATGTCGGATCAGCCAGTTGTATACCTTTCAAATGTGTCCATTTATTATAGGTAATTTGTTGGGCCGGAAGAAGCCCAGTCAGGGATTTGAAAACCAATGCTCGCATCGTGCCAGCAAAGCTCGATGTAAGGGACTTAAAGTTGACATCCACGAACCTGTGCGTTGTTCCGCTGCTGACCATCCCCAGCCCATTTACTTTGATGGATGTTCTTCTTGCTTTGAGGTTTAACCGTTGAACCGCCGCCTTAGTGATGAAAGAAGCTTCAGAACCCGGATCGATTAAAGCCCCCATGACCATAAAGGCCCCAGCTGAAGTTCTCATATTGACTAAAGCCGTGGCCAATAACACTTGAGCGTCTGCATTGATGTGAAAGTTACTCACATTAGGATTCCTCGCCCCCTGGAGACTTTGGCTGGGTTGAAGCTCTGGCGCGTAAGCATTTATTGATGTTCCTTTGGATGTTATGTTACTAAAGGTAGAGACTGCTGATGGTTGAGAGGCTTCAGAAGATGATGGAACCTGTAGCTATTTGTATTTTCATGTAGCAGTGTATGGTGTCGCTGATTACAAAAGTGACAGCATTTTGCACTGGGGCATCTTTGTTTGTAATGGCTATATGCTAAGCAGTTTTCGCAAACCTTAGCAGTTCGTACTGCCTGTTTTCTCTGGGGTACATCCATACGCAAAAACTTCTTGCACTCCTTCATTGCATGTTGACTCTTCATACAGATCCTACAAACAACCTGCTTTTTCCTTTCTTGTTGTATGTGAAAAGTACGATTACTCCGTGACTTGTTTTGTGCAACGTTACTACCATCAACCTGTTGTTCTACGGCCTCAAGAGAACGAAATCTACATTCCAAAAACTCTACAAATTCTTTTAATGTAGGAAGCTCCTTCTTAGAACCTAATCTTTCCTCCCACAACTGTTGAGTGGTGCTGCTTAACTTTTGTAGGATCACGTAAATTAAAATTACGTCCCAGCTCTCCACCGGCAACTCTAAATTCTTCAACGCGTGGATAATTTCTTGAGAAGTGTCGAGAATACATTTAATATTAATGGACGTATCATAGGTAATACTTTTTTGTCCAAATAACAGCTTTAATTGCGTATTAACAAGAACTCTTTTGTGATCATAGCGACCAGTAAGTATTTCCCACGCTGGCTGATAATTGTTCTTATCAATGGCTAGATGCTGCAGCAGTCTTTCAGCTTCTCCACTTCACAGAGGGGGTGGGCGTGGTGTAGCAATCGCTTCTCACTCTGAGGGTCCAAGGTTCGAATCCTGCCCATGGCAAGTCAGTTTTTCATTTGTGTAATTGGAACTCAGACAAAAAAATTATGCGTGTGAAGGCATAACACTGACACGTAGATTTGGCTGTTGTAGAGTTTCAACCACAAAAAAACTAGTGCGAATTATAACTTCGAATCACTCTGAGTGAAGAATAAACTCCCGTCCTATTCGGACTCCCACCCCCTGGAGAGCTAATATCGAAACCAAATACACCTGAGTTTCAAACCACTACAAAACAATTTTCCTTTCTCCTCCTCCTACGTTTCCGCCCGCGTCCTGGCAACAGTAAAAGGGGATCTAACCCCTTAGGCGCGCGTAAATTATAAAATAAAAAAAAAAACTAACAGACGATTTCAAATAGTGAAGTCTTTGCACATCAGACAGAGAAGAATTATTGTGAATCAAGGCAAGGAACATATCATGGAACGCTTTCCATGTTTCATAGTTACCAGAAAATGTGGGGATATTTATCACAGGTAATCGCAGCTCATTTTGTTCATTCATTCTAAAATTATCTAACTCCTTTATTTCAGCAGAACTACCTGTACCTAACTGTGCTGCAGGCGGAATCCTATCCAAAGCATCTAAAAGATCGATTTTGTATTCCGAGTATATATCTTCTATTTTATTAAAAGCTTCTGATAATACTTCAATTTTTTCACCAGTTTCAATGGCAGTGCTGCTGCCCAGTATGATTTCATGGTACTTTTTTGCCTGAACCAAGTGTTCTTCCAAAATTTTTATACGCGTTTGCAAATAATTTACTTTTTTCAAGTCGATATTTTTAAAATTGTCGTAATCTTTTGTCATACGTTTAAGAACATTTATTTGAAGTTTACCGTACGATACCTTTCTACCCTTATTTTAGCAGACAACTGAATTTACGGAATATTTAGATAGGTACGTATATGGTATATTTGTCTTATTAATTTTACATACAATAAAAATTCAACTGTTTCAGGATTTAACAGAATATATGGAACGGACTTACTTGAGAGTTGGCTTAACTGTCCTTCAAGTTCCTCCTTGCGTGTTGGTTGACTTCTCCGTTGGTAGCCGCTTAAAAGACTCTTCTGAACTGAATGCTGGTAGATATTGCTGGAGTAATGTTTGGTTTGCTGGAATCTTCTGCTTGTGATGACGTTGTTGGATGATTTTTTTTTTTTTTTTGAACTGGTATTTTATTTCTAATTTATATTTTCCACACCCAACAAATAAGTTTGTTTAATGTTTTTTAATGTTTATACTAAATGTCTATTTTTTGAAAAGTGCAAATGTCACTTTAGTTGTGTTGCTATTACAAAAAGGCTCGTTTTGACCAAAAATGATTGGCAGTATCAAAGGAAAAGGACTGTATCCATAGGTCGCTGGTTCATATCCGGCTCGAAGGACCAAAAATGTTTAGTGTTGGAAGCTAAATATTTTAAGCGAAAAAAAAACTCTGAAATCTCACTGTTTTAACTGAATAAAAGCGACCGTTTTAGGTGGGTGTTATAAACGTTATAAAAATTGTGTTTTATTGCTCCTAAGGTTTTCCTTTTAACCTTACTTGGATGAATTTAATTTCCAACAATGTAAACTTCTACAACAATATGGTTGAACATGGATAAGTCATTCTCTCTCCGGCCGCTAATAGAATAACATTAAATATTATTAATATCCTTTTATTGTATAAACACTTTATTCAGTATTGAAATAAAACTATTGAACTTTAAAGATTATTGTTTATAATAACTGGCGACGCGGATTAAAAGAAACATGCGACAGAAATAATATAAATAAATAAGTGATTAAGTGGATCTAAATGGATAAAGTTTAACACGTTTTAGTTACACGTAGTTGTAAACAATCAGTGCAGAAATAAAAAGACGTAATTGGATGAAGAGCTGAAACCGTGTAGTATTAAACTAGAAAAAAGAATCTGTACAAAAAATGAGGAACGTGGGTAATATAAATGAATTTGTACCCGGAGAGGACTTTGCCGCGTATAAAGATAGAGTGCAGCAATATTTTATCGCAAACAAAATACTTGAAGAGCTACAAACTCTCGTGAGCTCCGAGGTATACAAGGTTCTTCAATCGCTTTCGGCTCCAGCATTACCAAGTACAAACTCATTCAAAGAGCTGATTAACCTACTGCAGCAACACTATGCGCCAAAACATAACAAACGTGCTGAACGTTTTAAGTTCCAAAAGGCCAGACAACAGGAGGGAGAATCAATAAGCGATTTTATCATCAACCTAAGGAATTTAGCGGAAACTTGTAAATTTGGTGATTTCATCGATGACAAGGTACAAAATGCACATAATCTGAATAAAGAGTGGAAACCAAGAACACCAGAGTTAATTAAAAAAAATCTAAGCAACAAATGTAAACACTGTGGAAAACCGCATAAAGATCGTGATTGCCAAGCGAAAAATTGGATTTGCTTCAAATGCAATAAGAAGGGGCATATCGCTACCGTTTACTGGGCTAAATCAAATGGAGACGGAAAAGGGGATCATCAAAATGTGCGATCAGTACGAGTGGTAAACAAAGTGCATGCGGAGAATGGGGCGGACTGAAGGTAGAAGTAAAAATTAACGGAGTGCCACTATTGATGGAGATATCAATTATTTCGTATTCAGAGTTTAGAGATAAGTTTCCGTATATTAAAATTTTAGATTGTAAATTAAAACTATGTACAATTTCAGACTGTCAAGTAAAAGTCGTAGGCAAGGCTATGGTTCAGGTGGATTTCCAAGCAGAAAAAAGGAACATGGAGTTGATAATAATGGATGGTTCGGTATTTATTCCCTTATTTGGACGAAATTGGTTGAATGAGTTTGTTCCGAGCTGGAGGCAGAATTTTCTGAAAACGAGTATTCTACATGTGCAAAAGGTAAATATGGCAGACAGTGTAACCCAGCATCATTAAAAAAAAATTTCCGTTTGTTGTCTCTGATAAACCAAATCAAGTTATTAAGGGTTTTAACGCCGAAATTAATCTAAAGGTTGGTGCAAAACCTATTTTTTGCAAATCATATGCAGTACCGTACAGGCTGCGTGAGGCAGTATCAGATGAAATCGATAGGCTGGTTAAGGAGCGTATTTTGTTACCTGTGGAGCAAACACATTGGGCATCCCCAATAGTTTGTGTACCGAAACAGAATGGAGGAATCAGGCTGTGTATGGATTGTAAGGTTACGATCAATAAATTTATAGAAACAGAACATTATCCGATCCCAAATGTTGAGGATATCTTTGCGAGTCTAGCTAATTGTAATTATTTTTGCGTTTTGGACTTAGCAGGGCGTATCAGCAGCTAGAATTGGCTCCTGATTCGAGGGTACTATTAACAGTCAACACATGTAAGGGTCTTTTTCAGTACAGTAGACTACCTTTTGGAGTATCAAGTGCACCATCGATATTTCAGTCGGTAATCGATCAGGTGTTGGTTGGAATGGAGTGTGTATTCGGCTATTTAGACGGCAAAAAAAAATGAAAATTCGGCTATTTAGACGACAGTATTATAAGTGGAAGAACAATAGAATATTGCAAAATGAAACTGGATGAATTATTAAGCCGATTAAACAAACACAAAATAAAAATAAATTTTACGAAATGTTGGTTTTTACAGTCCTCAGTTGAATATTCGGGCCATATAGTGCGTCATAACAAAGTTATACCGAAGCCAAAAAAAGCCGAGGCCATGTCGAAGGCACCACGACCTACAAATCTTACGGAACTTCAGTTCTATTTAGGACTTATAAATTATTACAGACGGTTTATACCCAATCTCTCAGGGAACTTAAAAAGTATGTATAACCTTTTAAATAAACAAAGTAAAATTTTTTTTTAGACGATGTGGGTGGCCGTGGCTCAAGTGGTAGTGGACTGGCTTCCAAATCGGGAGGTTCGGTGTTCGAATCCCACCCTCGCCCGAAAGACATATTAGTTTTTTTCAGTTAAGGGAAATCAAGTAAGATGAGTAGTTGACTAAAAATCAACAACAAGCCAGCTTCCACTAAGAAGCTAGTCTCCCCATTAAATGTTGGATGCCACCCATGTAGCGAAATAACCACTGAGCCCAAACATCTTTCTTTCTCTCTCTATCCCATTTTCCAAAAAACTTAACACGTGCTCAGTCACTTTAAGTGCATTCATTCATGATTGTTAAGTTTTTATTCTTAAGAATTATATGATAAGGAGCCTATTATTGTAAACACCGATGCCAGCCCATATGGTGTTGCCGCAATTCTACTGCATGTGGTTGATGGCGAGGAAAAACCAGTTTTATTTGCTAGTAGTACTCTACTCTAATCTACTCTCTCACCCTCCGAGAAAAACTACTCACAATAACCGTGTGGCGCTCCCATGATTCCGATTTGAGTGCTGTTTTTTTTGTTCAGTTTGTAAATCTCTTGCTGAAATTCCCTCTAAATCTTAGTATCATAGCTTGACATTTGCAAAAGTTACGTAGCCAAGAGTACATCTATCTCTGTGTGTGGTGGCGATTTTTTACAATTTTAGAAATGGATTTAAATTTGCAACAACGAACTTGTATTAAATTTTGCGAAAAAAACGGATTTAATGGTGCGCGAACGTTGGAAATGTTGGAAAAGTTTTTCTGCAACGATTCTCTAAGGAAAATGGTCATTTGCCAGTGGAACGAGCGGTTCAAAAGTGGCCGTGAGTCAATCGAAGATGATGAACGAAGTGGCAGACCATCGACATGGAAAACCGACGAAAACATTGATGGAGTAAAAGAAATGTTGGTCAATAACCGCAAATTAACCATTAGAGAGATAGCGGAGGACTTGAACATTGCCTATGGATCTGTCCAAGATATTTTGGTTAATGATTTGGGTTTCCGTCGTGTAGCAGCAAAGTTGGTGCCAAAAGACCTCAATTGTATGCAAAAACGAGACCGTGTTGACGTCGCAAAAGAGGCTTTGCGAGGCTGAATCCGATCCCACATTCATCAAAAGGATCATTACTGGAGACGAGACGTGGGTTTATGAGTACGACACGCAATCCAGACATCAGGCAAGTGAATGGCGTTCACCAAATGAGCCGAGACCAAAAAACCACGTCATTTTGAGTCAAAAAAGAAGGCAATGCTCATGGTTTTCATGGAGCATTTTTTCCAGAAGGCCAGACAGTAAGCAAAGGGTATTATTTGGGCGTTGTGAGACATTTGCGTGAAGCAATTAGCTGAAAGAAACCAGAATTGTGTACAGAAATCTCGTGGATTATGCACCATGATAACGCACCGTCGCACAGTAGTTTTTTGACGAAAAATGCAACAAATAGCATCCAACAGCCACCGAATTCACCTGATTTCGCTCCCTGTGACTTCTTTCTGTTCAATTAAGTTAAAAAACCACTACGGGGAACGCGTTTCAGCAGCCGAGAGGAAGTAATGGAAAAATCGCAGGAAGCACTGATGGACCTACCGAAAACCGAATATAAAAACTGTTTCGAGGATTGGATCAAGCGCTGGTATAAGTGTGTTTCAGTCGGTGGGGATTACTTTGAAGGGGACATTATATATTTAGATGAATAAACTTGTATTTTTAATTTTCTTTGAAATGTTTCATCAAGGTGGTATATATGGTAAACAATTTGAAATTTATACAGAAAGTCAGGCAATAAGAGAGATTTTCAACCCGAAAAAGGGTACTCCATCAGTTGCTGTTGCTAGGATTCAGAGATGGGCAATAATACTTTCGATGTTTAATTACACTATTAAACATAAACCAGCCAAAGACTTATCATACGTTGATGCTTTATCACGGTTACAATTGAAAAATGAAACCAGTATTGAAAGTGTTTGCATTAACTGCGCAAGATTTTTTGAAGAATTACACGTTGATAGTGTAATAGTGTCAACTGAAACTAGGAAGGATTCAGTGTACAAGAAGGCTTGACACAATTTTTCAGAGTACAAAATGAACTAAGTTTAGATAAGGGTTGCATTTTTCATCGCGACAAGATTTTTGTACCCTCAAAGTTAAGACAACAGGTTTTGGAAATAGTACATAACAATCACAATGGCGTTGTACTTATGAAGAAAATGTGCCATTCTTATGTTTGGTGGCCACAAATCGACAGCGATATAGAAGCTTTTGTAAACAGGTGTAGGATTTGTTTAGCTACATCGGTGGTATCAAAAGAAAAATTCATAGCAAATTGGCCGAAATGCACCTACACTTTTGAGCGAATACGACTTGATTTCTTTTTCTACGCATAAAAAACATTGTTGCTATCAGTTGATGTTTTTAGTCGATTTCTGCATGTTGTCATTATGAGTAACACGTCCGCGAAAAGTTTAATTAACAAACTTTATCACTTATTCACTTCTACATTCGAATATCCTTCAGAAATTTTAACTAGTTGCATCGTTCGATTTCAAAAGGTTGTGTTTAACCAATAAAATAAAACTGAGTCATAGTCCTGCCTATCATCCACAATCTAATGGGGTCGCCGAAAGAAACGTACGCACAGTGAAAGATGTCTTCAAGAAATTTCTGCTCAGCTCGAAATCAGATTTACCAGTTCAAGAAAAAATCGATTTATTTTTGATAAGCCATCGAAACAATTTTAACTCCATATCTGACGGAACTCCATATGAACTTGTATCTGCATTCAAACCGAAAATTAAACTAGATTTAATAAATAGTAGAAATCAGTTGCCTTTTAATAATAGTCTAAAAAAAATTACAGTCAAACTGAAAAAGTAAAAAATAATTATTGTAAAGATGTGTGGAAGCCTTTATAAAGTGGGGGAGGATTGTCTATTACCCAGTTTATCCGACAGCTCAATTTGAGTTGAAGCAATCCGCATTGGTTCACTACCCGTAGAAATGCTGGTGTTTATATGAAATTATCCAAAATAAGCGAGAGAAAATTGAGAGAAGTTTAACAAACAGCTGGCTGAACTGACACTTCACACTAACACTGATACATTATTCTTATTTCTTTCTCTTTCAAAATAATTCGTTTGCAATCCCACATTTTAAATACACAACTGATTACCTGCCCGATAATGGAAGAATACATTCTTTTTATTTCTTTGTCTATCCAAATATTTAATTTGCAACCCCTTATTTTAAATACACAACTAATACCTGCCCCATGCTGAAAGAATGATGAGAGCGTGAGAGAGTAAAATGTTTCAATGCGATTTGAAAAGGTTTATACGGTATTTCAAAGCGGTTACATATTTTCAATGCGTTTTATAAGCAGGAATGAACGTACGCGTCTTTAATATTTCAATGCGGTTTGAAATGGTGTTTATTCGAGTGTATTGAACTAATGCGGATTGCTTCAACGCAAATTGAGCTGTCGGATAAACTGGGTATATATCGGAATCATGTTAAAGTAGGAGGTGACTACCATGTAAAGTAACCAAAATTCTGAGTACTGTAAGGATTATAATTAAGATAGGTTCACAAAATAAGATAGTACACATAAACCAGTTAAATAAAATTGTTACAAAACTTAAGTATAATAGCTATTTCACTATTGTTCCTAAATCAAAAGATTATATTGAAAAAGATAATGTAGAAATGAAAGATAACAAAATAATACCTGTCCATAAAAGTGAACGAAAAAAGAAAAAAATTAACTATTATATGAAGTGAATAGTAATGTATCTCGTTAAAGTTAAGTTGGTATGTTGTATAAACAATATGAATTAATGTGGAAAATTGTAATGAATTGATAGCAGAATTGTAATTTATTAGTTTAGTGTTGATGATCAATGCACATATACCTATAACACATGTTAGAGCGGGAAGATGATAAGTATTATTGGCAACCCTACACATCACATACTTATGCCGTCTGCAAACATATGGTTGAACACGGATAAGTCATTCTCTCTCCGGCCGCTAATAGAATAACATTAAATATTATTAATATCCTTTTATTGTATAAACACTTTCTTCAGAATTGAAATAAAACTATTGAACTTTAAAGATAATTGTTTATAATACTTTCGTTCTCCTTTTTTTCATCTTTGATGCCTCGGATGATGTTTCTGCTGTGGTTTCTGCACTGTGTGTTGTTATTACCAATGGTTGCTGATTTTCATTTGTTCTCGTCACTTGCAGTTGGGATTTGAAATTTTTCCGCATCCACCGTACTCATCTGATATTTCCCCGAGGGATTACTACGTTTTAAGCAATCTGGATTCATTTTGCCGGCATAAGGTCTCCCGGAACTGAGCAGAGGTCTTCCGGAACTTTTGAAGATTGCATTGCCTCAAAAAGTCAGCACTGCTACGCAAAAGGAATATTTCACCTGGTATCACGTTTGAAGGATGTCATAGAAGCCAACGGGTGCTATTTTGATTGAATAGGAATTTACGGAAAAATAATATTGGCTTTTAAATTTTTACTGTAAAATCGGACATTTTATATGGTAGAACCCAATACAAAAAAAATTTCCATTTTTCATTTACAAGGTGAATGCAAAAACGTGCCCATCAGGAAGTTAATGAAAAATAATAATTAAAGCAGTAAATATTTCAATACATTAAAAAAGAAACTATAATATTAATTTGTCAATCTGGTAGACGGCCTTCAGCCAAATCATATATGTACATAGACTAAGTATTTATTGTAACTAAATTCATTGTTTTTCTTTTTTTTTTGTCTGAAATAAATGTTATTAAAACTAAAAACAATAACTACACTCAAGGTCACGCAGAAGATAATACGGGTTTATTGAATAGTCTACTGAGCGGTACTCTTTAAAAACATATCAATGCCAAAAAATGAATGTTTCAGCAGAAAGTTATAAATAATCAATCTCCATCGTTCCTTAAAAGATATGGAAAATTTTGCCTTCCCCACGGTTTGAAACAGAAGAACTAAAATAACTGTACAGACTTCACAAAAGGAACGTTGTAAAGGGACGGTGACCTATGAATGATAGCGAAGATAAGCGGCTGCAGTTTAGAGAAATATGTCCACGGAAATCACTTCAGCTGAAAAAACACTTTAACTTTGTCATTTTCAAATTCTAAATATTTCGTTTAAAAAGTGGTAAAAAGCAATTTTGGTTTTTTTGGGGGAGAGAACTTACTACATCACTATTAAATGTTTATTCATAAATATGCCTTTTACGTCAATTTTTTTGGGTCAAAAATGCCTTTTTACGTACTGGTTTTTGGTAGTATTCGACCTTAAATTTTGCCAATCCTTCTGTTGGTTGTTCACGGTTGTGTACGTTAGTAACGAGATTTGTTCAATCCAAGGTCACAATTATGCCTAGGAAATTCCAGACCACCATTTAGTTAATTGAGCGTGAAAATTTTGTTAAATATGCAAAATGCTTTATTATATACCAGTTTGAATGCACCACGAATGTTGCTTAATAGTAAGTTTACAAACATAAAAATAAATGTTAAATAAATGAAGGGTTTTTTTTTAACCCTTAATCTCCACAGATTTCAACAACTTGAATATTTAATTTTCTAGCGGTTTTTTTTTAATTGGCATGTTCATTGGAGCACATCTTTCTATTTTTTTTTTTTCAGTGCAGTTGTGTGGTTACAATTAAGTAAATAGATAAGAACTTGAAGTAGTTAAACGTATTCGGGTTACTGCTTCAACCTTTTAAAGTTATTGTTTTGCTCTTCGGCCGCTTCATTTGTCAAAAAACGAAGAAAGCAGTAATTAAAAATATATAATGTAAAATAAATACCAATGCTATGTTATAAATTCAAACCATTCGAAATCGCTTTTGTAAGAAATGAAAGCGCTCTATTATTTGTTTCCCAAAACCTATTTTGTATATTATTATTGTTCTCTAAGATCTCAATTACTCAATCCTATTTCCTTAACGCATGCCAGTAGATTCGCATCTCATACACATCTCAATGCTCCTGATACTCGTACATAGTAAATCTAAAGAAAGACCAATGAGATAAGAATAATTTCCTTACGATTTAAGAAAGAAAATTACCCTTAGTTTTAGTAGAAAGTTAGAAAATTGGTGAAAAATATTGATTCTATAGACATGGAACAAAGCCATGAAATGTTTTACTATCAGCAAATTAAAATCGGCACCTTCAAAAAGCTACTCCATGAAGGATATTTTCCTCTTCTTCAATTCATGTCAAAATGGTATTACGGTGATAAGTATCACATTCCCTTCCGTCAATAGAACGAGGAAAGCTATAGTATTATGTGCTAGTAGTAAGTTAACGCTTTTCGGAAAAATTAATCTGTTGGGTGAAATAAACGAACAAGGGCGAGTCTGAACCATTGGGGTAAACAATAAATTAGGTATACAGGCCGACATCAACCCTAATAAAAAGCACTGAACTGAGTGTTCCCTGGCTTTTCAGCTTAAAGAGCAACAGTGACGACAAGCTAGAAACCAACCACAGCAGTTTAATTGCCTTTTATCAGTTAGTTGAATTGTGACTCGTGAAGAGCACCCCATTTACTTTCACCTCAATAAAGAGTACAGAAGGACTTTTTTATTTTAAATGATTCAGAGTGGGAAGACGCTTTTGAGATGGCAGCTCCGACTAACGAAGATTGGCTTGACATTCAGGGCAGAAAAATTAAATAAATTAGTTAATAATATCTGATAAATAGCCTTTTTAATTGTAGTTACTCCTTTGAAGTCACCGTGGTCTTTCTTCCATGGTATTCTGTTATATATTTTACTTTTAGTTTTAGTTATTTGGAAAGAAGTCGTATAGCTTCATATGTGCATATACGAGTATATTTACAGAGATTTATGAATAAAGTTAGATTGTGTTAATAATAATAATTTGAAATTTAATTCTCACAATAAAAAAAACTCCTTGTACTATGGTTTATCAACGAATCCCTCATTACTTTATTTCTACACTATTTACTCGTACGTATATACAAATTTTACAAAACTGAAAAGCATAAACTGGACACCATCACTGTCTGGTCACACAGGTGTTGGATGACACCACTCAGACGGTGATGGGACAACTTCGATGTACAGTTTATACTGCTGATTGTATGGTAATTATGTTGTTCACAACATGCTGGGGCCACGACTTGTTGCTTACACATTAAATTTTTCATCTGAAAATATTGTTGGTTGTTCAGCCTGACTTACCGATGAGCATCTTCTGGTCAGTGTTCGAGGTGCTGGTTCGGGCTGCTGCTTCAATTGGATGGTTACTGCTGACTTCGACCGTAGTCTTTTGATTACTATGATGATAACTGCTGTAATAAGTAGAAATAATACGCCTCCGGTCAATGAATGTTGGTGTATTTTGTAATTCTTAATCTCCTTTAAAAGAATCTCCTGGTTTCTTTGGAGACTAATATCGTACTGAACCTTTAAGATTTGATTAGAGATGTCTGATGCTAAAACAGGGTCTTCTTCCTTTTTAGAGTTAAAGTTGGTTAGCTGCTTCGAAATGCTTTGAATGGGAAGATACGATGAATTCAGTCTTGTTGTTATGGTTTGCTTTCCGAAAAGGATCATATGTTAGTTGATTGGTGTATTCTGCAGTTTGGTTGAAGTTTCAGGATCCCAGTCTCTGTTAATTTAGTGTAGTTTATTGTCGAACCACAGGCGATGTCTACTTTGACTTCATAAGGTGCACTAAATATCCATGTATTAGTGTGTTGCATCTTTACCCAATAAAATTGTGGATGCACGGTTCGCGTGAGGCATGATGTTGGTTACCTTGTTGTATGCCGCAGAAAGTTTATTTCACAAGAGCTTACACTTGATCCTGTTGTATATATTGGGTTCTGCATTTCACACCAATATGTGTCTGAGGACCTTTGTTTACATGAAGAGAAGTGGCCTTCGCTTAAGGGATAATAGTGATCTCCCTGAATATTAACTATTAGATAGTCTGCTGATGGAACAATATAAGTGAACTTCTGATCATGCCAAGTGGGAACAAGAAGAATCTTATACATTTTGAATTCTTCGCTGTAGAGGAGAGGTAGTGTTAACTCTATTATGATGTTTCGCTCGGTTACTCTCGCTCTTGGTTGTAAAGTCTTGTACAATTGAATTACTGACTCGTGATGTCGGTCTCCAGGTATCATCATGCTCCTTGGTATGTTGTTATGTATGCGAGATAATTCCATTTTAAACTGCTGCATGGTCAAAATTAAGGGATGTATTTGACCGTGTTGTGTTGCCAATATCATGTTGAGTAGGATGGTTTGTGTTATGTGGTAGTGAAAAACTATAAGAATACTTGGAAAGGAGGTAGAGAGGAATATTTGGAATGCATGCTCATTATTATTCTGAATGTCCAACCTTGAATTCATATTCATAAACGTTTTTAGTTGTCTCTGTGATGACAGGTGTTCTTCCATAAGAATATTCAGTGTAAAGTCTATGATTGTGGTCTCATTTTTGATTAAGTTCAATAGATGTTGCTCATTGGTTCCGATTTTGTCTATTGTTTGTTCGGAATGATTAGCAAAGCGTTGATCTAATATTCCGAACCATTTATTTGTGATAGCTCCTACAAAATCGAAGGGTAAACGTCTGAACCTCCGTTGTGGAACGTCGTTTGCATGTAGCAATACTTCATTGTTTAGTTCTATTTGTTGAAGTTGACGTTCGAATAAATTCAATGTATTGTTACATAGCAAAGAATTCGATTGAGTCAGATTGTTGGTGGAACAAATTTCATTCATGTGCCTTAGACATTTCTTGCACATATTGTATTCCATCCAATAATTAGTTAAGTTGAAAAATACCACAGTCTTCCAAGAACTCACTACTAAATTCGCTCGACCAATATCCTCAAAATATATGCCTGGGTTTGTCGCGAATGGGATTATATTACAGTTATCGGTAGTTTGTTGAGTGGTTATTGGGGTTATAGCTATTGCTATGATAAAAATAACAGGTTTAAAACATGTGCATCTCATGAAAGATGTTAGAGCTGAGTTCTTAATTGTGCGGGCCTTGCTTGATGGATTTTCTGTTCCTGCGTCACTGTTGTCTGTGCTTTAATCCACATTGCTTTCAATCGGTAGTGGACTCAGCTTCGATATTGGTCTTTTTGTGTGTCGTTTGTTGCAGTAAACCGTGACTGCACGGACATTCTTATCCTCGCCTTGATGCAATTCAGTTACTTTGCCTAAGTTCCATTTAGTGGGTGGTAATCTATCATCCTTAATCAATACTATATCACCAATAGAAAGGTTTGAGTTTTCTTGTTTGCACTTTGTTCTTTATTGTAGTTGTACCAAATATTCGGAAGAACATATCTGCCAAAAATCTTGAGTGATGTTTTGAATTAGCAGCCACCGTGAACGAAAACTTCGCTTCTGATCTAATCTTGGATCAGCCGATTGAAAAGTGTCCAGGTGTAATGACTACGTTATCATCAATGTCATTGCTTATCGCGACCGAAGGACGAGAATTTGGATAGCCTTCGATTTGTGTTAAAACTGTGGAACACTCTTCAAATGTCAGAGTAATATCCGCAATGACTCTCTTTAAGTGGAACTTCATTGCTTTTACTGCGGCTTCCCACAAGCCTCCGAAGTATGGTGCGGCACGTGGAATGAAATGCCATTATATACCATCCAAAATTAGCTTTTCTGCGGCTTCTTCATTGCATTGAGTGATTACAGACTTAAAAAGTTCTTGGAGTTCTTTGCTTACTCCGACAAATGTTGTTCAGCAGTCGCTGTAGAAATATGTGCAATTTCTTCTTCTGGACGTGAATCTTCTAACGGCCGCTAAAAAGGCATCTGACGTAAGATCGCTGACAAGTTCCAGGTGAATTGCCTTAGTTGATTAACACAGTAAGACAGCAATATAGCCCTTTATCGATCGGTTGCCTCTACCTGTGTAAATGAGTATCTGAACTGGCCCTGCGTAATCAATACCCGTGTGTGTAAATGGTCTTGATGGCGTTACCCTCGAAGTTGGCAGCATTCCCATAATTTGACTCTTTGTAGCTGCATTAAAGCGATGACATCGTACACAGTTATAGATTATTTGACGAATTACAGATTTAGCTTGAATGATACAGAATGACTGACGGAGCGTTGCCAATGTTAACTGAATTGAATGTTTAACTAGCATCTCTTACCTCTGGTGGGAGGGCTTACATCTCATAAAATTCACTTTACTTGTCATAACATTTGGTCTTTCGAAGCCAATGAAAATCGTTATCAGGGGTTTAACACTGATTATTAAAACACAAGGTTACATTATTATAATAGTATATCGACTTTAAAGCATTACCAGGGCTTCAAAACTGGTAAATTCAAGATAAGCGCTGCCAAGGCTAAAAACATTGGTAGTGAATCCATCATTTTTTTCATTCTAACTTCGTGGAGTGAAGGCGAAATCTGTCACAAGAAGTTTATCGCCGTGAAGTTTCACAAACTTTAAAGAGAATCATGAAAAAGTTCGAAATGTCGTAAAACCCGACACTCCCTACATACAGAGAGATACTTTTCAATTAGTAAAAATAATTTATGAGCAGTTGAGAGTTAAATTAGAAAATATACATCCACTAGAGTTGAAACTAGTCGAAGCAGATAAAGAAAAGCCCTCGCCATCTTATAAAAGACATACAAATTGCTGCAATTGTGAGGAGCATAGATTCTTTCAAACAAACATTCAAGAACTACTCCAAAGAAGTTCATGAGTATCAGCAAAACAAATATCGCTTGATCAATGGAAAGTTTTAGTAGAGCTGCATGAAGAATTTCTTTCGAATGCAACAACTGAAGAGTACAAAACTTCATATCTAACAGAACACAGGTATGAAGGGATGGAAGAATACATAAACAATTGCCTATTTCTAATGGCTTCAAAAAATTCGGAACAGTGGCTAAGGATTCGTCATCGAATCTATAGGTTCTACCTCCTCAACTCAAAATTCCCATATTCAAAGGCAACTATTTAGAGTGGCAGTCATTTTGTGACATCTTTAGAACAATAATACACAACAAAATAGCGTTTCACTACACCTGGATAAGCTATCAGCAAAGCCAATCCACAGCAGTTCATTTAAAGCCCGTGTTAGATGCAAACAAAGAAGGTCTTGCGGTTCTCAAAAACATGGGATTTGAGACTTCTTCTTGGGGACCAATCATAGTTCACTTAGTTGTAAAGGTACTGGATCCAGAGAGCAGAAATCTGTTTGAGCAAGGCATAAAGAGACCAAATAAGGTGCCAACGCAAGAAGAACTTTTCGAGTTTCTCGCAAGAAGATACAAGGCAACAGAGGTATTGGGATCATCTCGGCAACGATCGCATAAGGACGAAAATAAGAACTCTGTTAGAAATTGCCATATAGCAGCAAAGTCCAGTTGTATATTTTGCAAGAGTGATCAAAACATCTATTCGTGTAACAAGTTTATAAACTGGACGCCAAGGGAAAGATGTGAGCAAGTCAAACAAGCCAAGATATGCATGAACTGTCTGAGACATAACAAGAAAATCAAGTGCTCCAGTCTGCGAACATGTAATCAATGTAGTAAAAAGCACCATACACCAAAATAATTACGCTGGACGACAGCAGAACGATTCAACGCATTCTGCTCCAATTCAATCGTCTGTTCAAACTCATTATGGTCATCAAAGCCAAAGTGTGCTACTTGCCACAGCCATCGTTATTGATACCAACATTGATGGACACCGCAGAGAATTGAGGGCTCTCATAGATCCAGGATCTCAAGCGAAACTTATCACAGAGCAAATTGTCCGAACCCAGTGGGTTCGGAGCAACGGATGCTGTCATAGCGCGCAGTAAGGTAGAATTCTCAATCCAACTAAGATTCAAATCAGATTTCAAACTGTTGCAAATCCCGGGGAGGAAAAAAAAAAAATTTATTAAAATGGCAAATGCCGGTCTGCCGGCAAAACAACAAACTTTAAAAACGAGGGAGAAGAACGAACCGCAACCACACAGGTGGTGGTTGATGAGCGAATGGAAAGGACTACACAAAAGCGAAGGCTAACGGAAGGTCCACAGTTCCGCTTTATCGTACCATCAAAGCTAGCGGGTCGCGCAGTTAGAAAAATCAAAACCATCTTACGAACGGTTTCAACGTAAAACGGTAAGTAGGCTTACGGACGCGGTTTTATTGCACAACTATGTGTTATGGGAAAAGAGGGGATACTTAGCTGTTTTACTGGGTTTTCCTGCCTATGCGGGGTCGTTCTCTAGGTGGATCTCTGCCGGCGGAGGAGGGTAAACCGACTCCGCCACAATCACCGACTTTTATCCGGTCGTGTCCGTTATGTGTTGTAATTTCCTTTCCAGCTTGTCATTTGGTGTGATTCTCGTCCTCGGATTTTTTAAATTTTGTTGTTCCTGTTCTTGTTCTCGTTCTTGTTATTTTTATCGTTTCGTTTTTTTTGTTCTCTTTGTCGTTGGTTTTTTTTTGTTTGGTCTTCGCTCCTTTTTTTTTCTTTTTTTTTTTGGAGGCTCTGGCCAACAAGAAGATAATCTACCGAATGAGCTTACACACACACACATGGGGTTCCGTCAATTCAGCTGTTAGAGCAAAGGGAATCACATCCAGAGCTCCAACAGCTTCTCACGAATCTCTCCCAGGATTTCTGGGGCGTGATTTGCACGCAACAAACCTCTTAGTCTCAGCGCTTGAGTTACCGAACCTTACTAAACTTATGCCGGATAGAAACAACATCGACAAGATTTCTAATCAACTTAAGAATTAGCCGATCCCACATTTCTCATTCCGGGACCAATGATATGATATTAGGAGCCGATATGTACGGGGACATCTTTCTCAATGGCATTAAGAAGGGTTTGAAAGGTTCCCCGGTGGCTCTGAAATCGCATTTAGGATGGTTAATCACAGGCCGTACATCATTAAAAGGCGAAAATGTGAAAGTCGTAGGGATGGTCGCTCAAGCAAAAATAGAAAACCAACTTAAGCGATTTTGGGAACTCGAAGGAATACCTGAAGAGGGTCATCTGACACAACTGGAGTTAGATTGAGAACGTGATTACCAAAAAACGCACTATCGAGAGCCCGACTGTAAATACCCTGTAAGCATTCCCTTCAATCAAGAATTAATGCAAAAATACAGTTTGGGTGCATCAAGAGATAGAGCTGTAGCAAGGTTACTGCAATTAGAAAAACTATTCCCCGCTGACCCACAGTTGAGATTGGAATACATAAAATTTATAGCGAATTCGTAGAATTGGGTCATATGGTCGAGATTACTAAAACAAAACCCCAAGACAAAAACACATAATATATGCCGCATCATGCAGTTCTAAAACCAGACAACACTACTACTAAGTTGCGCGTAGTGTTTGACGCATCATCAAAATCGTCAACAGGTGTCAGTCTCAACAAATTGATGCATGTTGGTCCAAGATTACAAGAAGACTTAACGACAATAATTATGCGCTGGCGAAGACACCGCTATGTATTTACAGCGGACATCGAAAAGATTTATCGCCAGATAAAAATTAGCACTCATCACCGAGATTATCAGCGTATAGTGTGGAGGAGTTCAACAAAAGATGCAATAAAAGATTACAAGCTGACGACAGTTATTTATGGTACAGCTGCAGCACTATATTTAGCTGTAAAAACGCTACACCAGTTGGCACTAGATGAACAGCAAAAGTATCCAGTCGCTTCCAAACTTCTGAGGAACGATTTCTATGTTGACTATCTAATGAGTGGAGGAGGTACGTTAAATGAGAGCAAGGAGATGCAATGTGAATTAATTCAATTACTGGCCAGTGATGGATTCCACTTAAGAAAATGGGCAGCAAATCACAAAGAATTTTTAATGATAAGTCAAGAGGTAAAGGGTCAAGCGTGAATCAACTTGAGTAATGAAGACGTCATCAAAACTCAAGGGATTCATTGGAATCCATCGGCAGATACATTTCAATTTAAAGTTAATATCAATAACACTTCATCAAACTTGGGGACTTCATAAAAAGGTGCGACACTTTCCGAAATAGCACGTCTTTTTGACCCATTAGGATGGTTGCCTCCGATTACCATCAACGCAAAAATACTTAAGCAGCAAATCTGGAAGGCTGAACTTGATTGGGACGAACCACTAACAGCTGAATTACAACAATGCTGGAATCGATTTAAATGTGAACATAAAACCGCTGAAACTATCAAAATTCCAAGATGGACTGGCGAACATAAGTCACAAAAAATTGAATTATACGGGTTTTGTGATGCTTCTGATGCAGCGTATGCAGCAGTAATATACTCCAGAACAACTCATCAGAATGGAACACACAAAATCACCTTGCTTACATGTAAAACTAAGGTAGCACATATTAACCAGAAACTGACAATTCCAAAGATGGAATTATGCGGAACCCACTTGTTCCGAAGTGAATCGGGTATTTGAGACTCTGGAAGAATATGTCTATGCTTGGACGGATTCAACAATTATTTTAGCTTGGATAAAGAAGAGTTCATTAAAAGATATTTGTCTCTAACAGGGTTGCTCAAATACATAAAAATACTCATCCACGTTCGTGGAGGCATATAAGATCGACTAAGAATCCTGCAGACTGTGCATCAAGAGGTGTCACACCAATTAATTAAAAACTCATTAGTTAGTTTAGTTTTAAATGCATTTTATTTTCTTAACACTAACTCTTACATTCTAACAAAAAATGCTTAAATGCTAGCTTACAATTACTTAACAATCTTATACTAACTTACTGGCCCCACACAGGCGCTCTAAGTTACTCTAAATTCTTATAACTATGTCTTCCGACTTTATTTACATTTTACTTAGAGCTATTTATTTTGAACACTTAGGGCTAAGAAAAAATATTTGTTAAGAAAAACTTAGCATATGGACATAATTTTTTATTTTTTATAAAAACTTAGTATCTAATTTAAAATACTCGTAAACCTTAGCCTACCTAACCTAAATTCACAATACACACATAAACACACATAGATATTATACACAATCATATACATATATCAGTATACACCTTTGTATACACTGATATATGTATATGTTTCTTAAATGCTAACCCAAACCTATGCAAGCTGGCAATCGCTATTCACAGAGAAAACGGATTGGTCAGCTCTGCCTCATTAGTGAGGCTGGTCCGTAATTGACGAAAACGACGACGAAACATCTTCACCATCATTCAACCACCAGAACTGCTGTTGCTGCCGAACGACAACCCTCTTATCGCGATTCCCCACCGCCCTACTGAACCTGAGACGATCCACACTGCCGTGTGCGACGTCTCTGTTGTAGTTCAGTCGCCTGTCCCCAGCTGTCCGAGCGACATGGAAGATTAACGGCACCGCTGATCTATCCTGGATCAACCCTGGATCAGGAATGCTTCCGGTGGAACGAAGCCGTCAGAGCGCACACTCTCGTGGTGAAGGTAATTGGGGTAGTAAGCCCCAGATATCAGGTTATTCGTCGAGGTCATTGCTCTTGCAATGTGCCTGCGAGTCAGCTTAATTACGAAGTTGTCCACTCGTATTAGGTTCACCCTGTTGTAAAGGACCTCATTAGGATACAATTTCTTGTACTCCGACTCTGGTGTTCTGTACAAGCGAAGACAAGCCCTAAGGCAAGCCCTCTCAAACAACCGAATCTTTTCCATTAAGCTTGCTCGTACATTGAACCACACGGGATAACCAAATACCAGCATGGGCCTGATAAGGGCCATGTAGCAGATTACCTTTACCCTCGCATCGAGTTGGCTGCTATAAAACAGTCTCTTTGTATGGGCAAAAGCACCTTTAGCTCTGGCCAGAGCAGCATCTATATTTTTGCCAAAATACAGAAACTGATCTAGCCAGATTCCAAGGCATCTGACTACATTTCGACAGGCAAGTGGTTGTCCGTATTGTCTAATGATAGATAACTTTCGCCAATTTTTTCTGGTATCCCTAAAGGCTCCATACAACGGCGTCCTAAAGAGAATGGTTTCCGACTTCTGAAAGTTGATTTTCAACTTCCAGTCATCACAAAATCGTCTTACTTACTCGTATTGAAGTCACGCTGTTTTTTTCAGTTTTCAATGCATTTTATTTTCTTAATCACTAACTCTTACATACTAACAAAAAATGCTTAAATGCTAGCTTAAAATTACTTAACAATCTTATACTAACTTACTGGTCCCACACAGGCACTCTAAGCTACTCTAAATTCTTATATCTATGTCTTTCGACTTCATTTATATTTTATTTGGAATGTTTCTTTTATATACTTAGGGCTAAGAAAAAAATTTGATTACAAAAACTTAGCATATGGACAATTTTTTATTTTTTATAAAAACTTAGTATCAAACTTAAAATCAACCTTAGTCTACTTAACCTACATACACAAAATACACATAAACACACTTAGACGTTATACACAATAATACACATATGTTAGTATATACCTTTATATACACTAACACATGTATATATTACTTAAATGCTAACCTAAACCTATGTAAGCTGGCCATCGCTATTTACAAAGCAAATATATTGGTCAGCCCTGCCTCATTAGTGAGGCTGGTCCGTAATTGACGGAAATGACGACGAAACATCTTCTCCATCATTCAACCACCAGAAATGCTGGTGCTGCCGAATGACATCCCTCTTATCGCGATTCCCCACCGCCCTACTGAACCTGAGTCGATCCACACTGCCGTGTGCGATGTCTCTGTTGTAGTTGAGTCGCCTGTCCCCAGCCGTCCGAGCGACATGGAAGATTAACGGGACCGCTGATATATCCTGGATCAACCCTTTCTGATCTAGGTAGAGGAATGCTTCCGGTGGAACGAAGCCGTCAGATCGCACACTCTCGTGGTAAAGGTAATTGGGGTAGTAAGCCCCAGATATCAGGTTATTCATCGAGGTCATTGCTCTTGCAATGTGCCTTCGAGTCAGCTTAATTACGAAGTTGTCCACTCGTATTAGGTTCGCCCTATTGTAAAGGACCTCATTAGGATACAATTTCTTGTACTCCGACTCTGGTGTTCTGTACAAGCGAAGACAAGCCCTAAGGCAAGCCCTCTCAAACACCCGAATCTTTTCCATTAAGCTTGCTCGTACATTGAACCACACGGGACAACCAAATACCAGCATGGGCCTGATAAGGGCCATGTAGCAGATTACCTTTACCCTCGCATCGAGTTGGCTGCTATAAAACAGTCTCTTTGTAAGGGCAAAAGCACCTTTAGCTCTGGACAGAGCAGCATCTATATTTTTGACAAAATACAGAAACTGATCTAGCCAGATTCCAAGGTATCTGACTACATTTCGACAGGCAAGAGGTTGTCCGTGCTGTCCAATGATAGAGAACTTTCGCCAATTTTTTCTGGTATCCCTAGAGGCTCCAGACAACGGCGTCCTAAAAAGAATGGTTTCCGACTTCTGAAAGTTGATTTTCAACTTCCAGTCATCGCAAAATCGTCTTATCTTATCGAAGTCACGCTGCAAGAGAGTATTAATGACCTCGATTTTTTTACCTGTTCTGTACGCTATCAAATCGTCTGCGTACGCAATAGTATGGGGAAGTGAACCTATCAAGTCGCTTGTATAAATGTTAAATAGAATCGGTGAATTGACCGCGCCTTGCTGAAGACCATTTTTAATTTGAAATATTCCAACAGAAGTCACATCACCATTTTTCACGACGAAGTGTCTGTTGGTTAGCATATTATAAAGAATGTACAAGAGAGGTTTACTGATCCCCAGCCTAGTCAGCTTATAGAAAAGACCCTCTAAACATACGGTGTCGAAAGCCTTCTCCAAATCAACAAGGCAGGCACCAGTACATTGCTTATTGCCTTTATTCCATTGGATATCGGACACCAGTTTAGACGCGGCATGTGAGATATCATGTCCCGCCTTAAAACCGAATTGATTATCCGGAACTATATGTTTGTTCTCAACCCACTTAGTAAGAGCTCTATTGACTACTTTTTCAAAAACCTTACTGATATTCGGAAGGAGACTTGTCGACCGGAGATTCGCCGGATTGGATATATCCTTCCCCTTTTTGGGGATAGGTTGAACCACCGCCGTTTTCCAATACGCTGGATAATGTGCATTATTCATTGCATTATTAAACAGGGTGGTGTAAATGTCCACCGCTTCTAGAGGAAGATGTCCAAGCACGATGTTCGGAATACCATCGGTCCCCACTGATTTCTTAGCCCTGATTGTGTCGAAGATCTCATGGAGTTCTTCCTTCGAATGAACGGTGGTAGGTTACCTTCTCTGGTAATGACATTATTTGCCATATTTTCGTCGCTGAACCGGGTGAAACCAGAGCCCTCGGATCGCCAGTTCCCTATTTGATTTCGAATGCAGAAGTCATGCCCCAAGACGCGACTGTCCAGGTCCTAATTAGGGCCAATGGTATCAGTGGCCTTGTATACTTTCTGGAAAGTCGCCCCTATGGTCTCAACCTTCTCCTGCGGATCCTCGATCACAAAGAAGTCGTCATCGTCAGCGGCTTCATTTGGATCAATACCTGCTGTTGTCAGTAACCGTTCGTTGTCTGTTGTCCGGGCTATTTTAAGACACTGAAGCTCGTTTTGATTTCTTCTCCGAAATAGTTTATTTATTTGCGGAAACATATTCGGGTTGCTGGTGTTTACAGCCCGAACCTTGTTGTTCCAATACAAACTTACAGAAATTCTGTAATTTTCTTTTATTAGCGTTTGAATATTTTTAATCGACGACTTCAGTGTCCTAATCTCCGGGTCTTGTCGGTCAGTTAACTGTCTGTACAAGTTTTTAAGTCTTGTCAGAAGTCTACTTTTCTATCGGTGCAGTGCGTCAATAGTAGGATTGCGGAACAGGTCTTCGTTAGTCGTACGTCGATACCGCGGTATTGTAGTGTCCATAGTTTGTTTAATTGTCTCGTCCATTTGTTTTGGGTAATTGTCGATCTCCTCGTTTGACAAATTCCTATTGGACGGTGGGTGGAGCGTGTTCGAGGAGAGCGCTCTTGTCAAAGTTGCGGAGAAGCGTTAGTTGTAAGAATATCTTTGGACAAACTCCTTCAATTCCACAATTTCTTTGGGAACTGTAATTTCGGTGCTAAAACCGCAATGGTCGCTGTCATACACGAATGTGCGCAGACAGTTTAATGTTTGTAAATTCGTACCTGTCAGTCGTATACGTTCGTCGTACAGCAGTAGATCCGGATAAGACCCGCTTCTGGGAAACGACGGGTTATCCGTCGCTTTAAGACCGAGTCTGTACATGACATCGTGCTGACCCCACCAATCGTGTAGTAGGTTCCCTCTAGTATTTGGCAAATTATTTCCCCAATCTCTGTGTCTAGCGTTGAAATCCCCGCCGATTATAAAATAATTCTCACCCGATTCCAGCCTCAGAAGTCGAAAAAGCGTGTCGAGCTCTGTAATGAATAGGGTTGATTGTGAAGCCTCAGGTGCATAAACGGAGGCCAAGTACAGCTGCTTTCCACTGCGGAGCGGTATGTAAATGACGACTGCTTCCAACACCCGGAACCTACGCAACACTCCCTTGTACACTCTGTGAAATTGTATACCTTCTTTAATGAAGATCGCGACACCACCTCCACGTTTGGATCTGGGCCGGTTTCTTCTTTTAACAATATAATTATTGTACTCCAGTTTGTGACTATCGATTAGCTTGGTTTCGCTAGCGAAAAGCACATCAGGAGTTTGGTCTTGTAGCAATTTAAACATCGCGGCTCTTCGTTCGATCCTAACCAGTGAATTAACATTCACCGCAAGGACCTTCAAAGTTTGCTCCACCATGTCATTACGTCATGTGTTGCGTTAGGCCCGGCAGCAGCGCGTAGATCTGGTCCACCCGCTACGCCTGTTCTTGTACTTGCTGCTGCAGCTGAGCCATCTGCCCTTGGATGGCGAGCAAGATGGCCAGCATGTTAGGTGCAGCTTCCGTTGTTCTCGGCATTGGCGCAGGAGAAGCAATAGTCGCTTGCTGTACCGTAGCCCCCCTACCTGACACCATTTGGGCGTAGGAAATTTGGGGCGTGACGGCTGGTGTTTGAACCCTAACAGGTGAACGTTTGATCTCCACCTTATGCTGCCGAGCCAGTTTTGCTTTTTTAATGTCAGCGAACTTAGGACAACCCCGATAGTTTGCGGTGTGTCCCACGTTCCCACATAATACGCACGAAAGCTGCGTCCTATCGGATGGTCCTTCCCTACCCAAAGCACACTCCTCGGAGCTGTGCTTCTTTGCGCACTTTACGCATCGAGGCTGCATTTGGCAGTTCGACGCGGCGTGCCCGAACCTCTGGCAGCGAACACATTGTATAACGCCTTCGCTCCTTTTAATTTTTTCCAGTGAATCACCTGGTAGTCTAGGACATGGATTCTCTTTAAACTATCCAGACGACTTTCGGGACTGAGCTGCACCAGGAAGAACGGCAGACTCCGTTTCTCCCGCCTAGCTCTAGCTGTGGTAAATGGCTTTGCCCCCACAAACTTGAGTCCTTCGCACTCCTTCTCTTTGAGCAGTGCCAGGATCTCCACAGGATCAGAAGACGGTTCCAACCCCTTCAGCAGCATCGATTGCCGCTTTTCACGCTTTGGTGTGAATGAGTAGTGCTCCGTCGTCGTTTCTTTTAGGAGCTCTTTCACTTTCGCGTAGCCCTCCACTGTATTACAGTGGATGGAATGGCGATCGTTCCCCAATCGCTTAATATTAAAATTGTTACCAATGACCAACTTACACAGGTCCCTGGTTTCATTTACCTCTAGTTTATAGGTATTGATAGGAGGCACCTTACCCTTCTTCTTCTTCTGCTGCTGTTGTTGTTGTTGTTGTTGTTGTTGCTGCTGCTGCTGTTGTTGTTGTTGTTGCTACTTCTGCTGTTTTTTCAGCTGCTGTGTTTTCAGCTGTTATTGTTTCTGCGACTGCTGCTGCTTTGTCTGCTGCAGTGGTTGTTTCTGCTGCTGCTGGTTTTGTTGTTGCTGCAGTTGTTGTTTCTGCTCGTGTTGCTTTTTTTGTTGGGCGCTTTCTGCCTCTAATTTCTCCCTTTGCCTGCGTGCAGTTTGCTTTTGCTTAACAGCAAGCATTTTTTCTTGCAGCTTTTCTATGCTGCTGCTAATGTCTTTTAACATTTCATCCTCATCTTCCGATTCGGGTGCCGCTAGAGAAGCAAAGGTGTTATTGCCCCCCTCATACTGTTCATCATCCTCTGTTAGAACGGTATTTATTCTCTTTTTAGGAGGGGATTTCAAACTCCTCCTCCTTTTAATGGCTTTCGCCACGGCACCGGCAACACTGTTGTTGCCTTTTGCATCTCTCGTTATGGGAAGAGCGGAACGCTCTCCACCATCCATCACGTGAATTTGTAATACAAAACAAACACTTTTTTATTAAAATTGTTTTTGCAAATCAAATTAAATAAATAAACGAAAAAAACTTTCGCACAGGCCGTGAAGCGAACCCACAACCTCGAGATTTATTCTCCGGGCCTCTACCACTTCGGCTACCGAACACTTATTTTTTTTACACTATATTATTTTTCCACGCTTGTAAAGCCGAACACGAAATGCGAAATGCGTCTGATCTCCGCTGAGGTCTATGAACGACTGACTAAAAAATCATTCCCTATGGAGGAGTGGACTCTTGTGGCTTGAAAAGGATATTCAATGCTGGCCGACACAATCCGAGAAACATCAATTTTTTGAAACTGAGTCCGCGACAGTCTCGTTAATCTCAACAGTAAAGAAAGACAACATCGTCGAACGATTCTCTTCGTACACAAGACTAATTAGAACGGTATTCTATTGTAAACGATTTGCGCTGAATCTGTTATTCGTTTGATGCAACAAACCGAATTTTTAGAAGAAATCAAATGCCTATAGAATGGACACAATTTTCCAAAGAAAAGCAAGCTCCTTGCCCTAACCGCACGCTTAGACAATGAGAACATTCTTGTGGTCGGGGGTAGACTTGATTACGCAAATCTGTCAGAGAAGGAGAAGCATCCGTACATATTACGCGCAACAACACCAACTAATGACTTATTTTACGCAGTTCGAACAGCAACTTCGCCAATGTAAGAATATTCGATCTCGGGCAGCCGAAGTTAAAAGTTGTTAAGCTATATCGAAGTGTGTAAGGAATAAAGTAATCGTTGAAGTTAAAATAATCGCTGAAATTTTTATAAAAAAAATAAAAATAGTTTTTTTTTGTTAATTATTCCTGAAAACTATCAGCACAGATAATAGATCTATACAGATGTCTCATCGCTGTAGAAAAAAATGGTTCAATTTTGTGAACTCTTCCAGCCGACACGAGCTTTCGGAATAATGTAAAGCTTTTTTTATTTTCGCTCTTTCTTGCTTTGTTTACTGAGAAATTTGTTTTTCTTTCACCTCAAGTTGGGGGCAGGGGCAAAAGGAATATGAAAAACAAATGCAAGGGGTTTGCGGGAAGGGTTATGAAGACTTGGCTGTTTGTTTTCATTCGACTGCAATAGGAAATTATGTAATTTTTCATGAATTGGTATTTTGTTTGAGCGTATGGATGTGTATGTAAGAAAGAACAATTCAAAGGCGGGAAAAGTCGAATATTTCTTTACATTTTGTAATTGAAGATTGACGAGCAAAATATTATTCGTGTTATTAATATGCAGTACATGTAAATAATAAGTAATTGAAGTGATGAAATGAAGTTTTCGGATTGAAATTGTTTCGTTTCCCTAAAAAATGGTTAGCTTTGACGAAGGAGTCTCGTGAACATATAAAATGTATTAAAAAACCTTAAATTTGCAGCAAACATTTTGAAAGTGCCTTTTTGGGAAAAAAATATTTAAAAACAAACGCTTATCCCTCTCTCTTTTTAAAACGAAGCGAGAGTGTTCCGAACTCTGAAAACGGTTCTGTTTGCTTTGATCCAGTCAACGCTAAGATTACTTATGCAAATTATAAAGATTTAAAACTGAGTTCGAGTGAACCTACAATAGAGGAACTAAATTTGGCTTCTAAAAATTTATTAAGGACAAAATTCAATGATCACATTGAATTTGCTTCCGCCAATTGTGAGGCTCATGTAAAAAGGCAATCTTTTTACATTAGGAGAATTGAAAAGCTGAAGAAATTGAACAATGTCTTGAGAATAACTATTAAAGAAAATCGAAAATCGAAACCACATTTATTAAAGAAAATTCGTCGTTTAAAAGAGGACAAGCAAAGGCTACAAGCGCGTGAAAAGCAAAACATTCAAGGGAAAATCGATTCATTGCTTGGTATTCATCAAAATGCTATGACATTTTCGAAGCTCATCTTATCACAGGGTAAAAATGAATACACCGAAGAGGAGAAATGGATTTCGCAGTGCATCTTTTATCGTTCAGCTGCCGGATACAACTTTTTGCGGGATCAACTTGAGATACACTTGCCGCATCCATCTTCATTGCACAGGTGGATTAAAATTAAAAGTCTGTCTCCTGGCTTAAATAGAAATGTTATGCAGGAAATTAAGGAAATAACCTCGAAATTACCACCAAAAGAAAAAGAAGTTGTGGTTATATATAGGCCAGGAGCAGTGATCAATTATTATACAGGTACATATATATATAGATAATTATACTATGTACATATATTGGAATATATACGTGGTGTGTCCCAAAAGTAATGAGAATAATTTTTTTAAAACACATGTATCAAACATAAAATGAATTGTCACCTTCAAAGTAGGTCCCTTGAGAGCGTACACAGCGATCGCAACGGTGCTGCCACTCTTCGTAGCAATGCTGGAAGGCAATTTCTAACATCGCCTTCAAAACCTTGGTCATAGCTTCTTACATTTATCTACCTACATTTTCTACCGTGCATTCCTTACTCTTAGATAGATAGATAGATAGATAGATTTATTTTTACGTATAATAGTTTACATTTGGCTTGTTACCGCACATTTTACAATACAGGGGATCGATACCTTTCCACTGAATTATTATAATTTTTAACAAAAAAAAAAATTTTAACAAAAATAAGAATTTTAGAAGGAAACACGACTAAAACCTTCCATATAAAGATAACCAAAAAAAAAATCCAAATGATATATAAATAATTAAATAAAATAAATAAAGAAATTAATAAATTAAACTAAGCAAATAAATAAATATACATATAAATTCAACAAATTGAAGCAAATATATGTTAATAGACACATGAAAACAAACTAAATGAATAACAAATTCACACAATAGATATATAACTTAATCGCATTTAATTAGCGCATAATTCATTTATGAGAGGGTTATCAGCAAAACTACATCGTTCTACAAATTTAGATTTTAGTTTTCTAATTCTTTCATAAATCAGTTCAATTTTCGCTTTAATGTGCAGATCTAGGGTAGAATGGTGCCAGGGTAATTTAAGCATCATTTTTAAAACTTTATTTTGGCATAATTGTAGTTTTTTTATGTGGCATTTTGCACAATCGCCCCAGACTTGGCTTCCATATAGTAGGATCGCTTGAAAAATTACTTTATAGATTATAACCTTATTTTCTGTTGAAAGGGGTGATTTTCTATTTATGAATGGATACAACATTTTAATGGCAATACCTATTTTCGTTACTGTTCTGTTTATGTGTTCATTAAATGTTAGTTTTGTATCTAGATGAATCCCTAAATATCTAATACAGGTCACCCAAGAAATGTTTACTCCATTGACTTGTAATTGAGTGGAAGGTAAAAAGCAATACTTTCTTTTTCTGGTAAAAAAGATAGCTTGCATTTTATCTTCATTCAATTTAATTATCCACTTTGAATAATATTTCCTTAATACTGCTATAGCATTTTTGAGGCTGCTTTCAATATTGGAAGCGAGCTCATGCGAAGAATATATTGCTGTATCATCAGCAAAAATGGCTGCGTCACAATTGAGCAAGTAAGGGAAATCAGAAGTGTAGATGTTATATAGAACAGGACCCAGGACTGAACTTTGGGGAACGCCAGAATCGAACGATATTAAATTTGAGACATCACAGTTAACATGAACTTTAAAACAACGACCAGATAGAAAACTTTTAACCATTCCACAAATATCTGACGGAAAGTTAAAATTTATCATTTTAAATATCAGGCCGTCGTGCCACATAGTATCGAATGCCTTTTCAATGTCTAATAGCACCATTTCAGTCAATTTGCCTGCGGAGCGATTTGCTTTCACATATTTACAAATTCTAAGAACTTGATGCGAGGTGTTATGATATTGCCTAAAACCAAATTGTTCATTAATAAATATATTATTGTCACTGATATGCTTGAGAATTTGATATTTCAGAACCTTTTCCAGTATTTTGCTGAGGCTACTATGTTTCGTTTGAAATTAAATAAAAGCAAATCGAAGGCTGTTTGAATAATTTATTATTATTAAATATAAAAAAATTAAACTTCGAAAAGGAAACACGATATCAGCGGAGACGTTGACTGTAAGTGTTGAAGTCTGAACGAGAACTAACGAAGAATATGAAAATGGACAGCATGCATGTGTATGTACATATGTACATGTGCAAATATGCCGGAACAATAGGAGACATATACATTTGCACATATGCATATATGCCGCAACATTCCGCCCACCTTGGAACGAATTGCAAAATTTGTTCAAAAAACGACTATGTTAGGCGCTCAGAACTTTCATCATCGATGGGCATCAGTGGTGATATTTTAATAACAGGTCGAGTTAGCATCCCATCGGCTGTTTTCAGCGTAACCACTCGTACTTTGCCATCTGCTCCAGGATGAATACTACTTATCCTCCCGAGTTTCCATTTAGCTGGAGGTAGCATGTCGTCCCGAATCAAGACTAGATCACCCATTCGGAAATTTGGGCTGGGCCGTGTCCACTTAGCACGCTGTTGAAGTTGTACCAGATATTCTGTACTCCATCTTCTCCAAAAATGCTGCTTTAGATTCGCTAAGAGTTGCCACCTATCTAATAAACTTCCTTTGAAGTGAGCCGTGCCGGGTTCAGGTATGGTTTTGAGAGGCTCCCCTATCAAAAAGTGCCCAGGGGTAAGCGGGGCGAGATCGTTCACGTCAGTAGACATTGAGCAGAGTGGTCTGGAGTTAACGCAGGCCTCGATTTCCGCCAAGAGTGTTGTAAATTCCTCGTATGTTAAAAGGGTATCTCCCATCGTACGGCGTAGATGAAACTTTACACGTTTCACTGCTGCTTCCCAGTATCCACCCATGTGTGGGGCAGCTGGAGGGTTAAAGTACCAGACAGTGCCATCGCCGGATAGATGCTTAGTCAAACGTTCGTCTTGTATTGCAATTTCTAGCATTTTCCTTAATTCTTTTTCAGCCCCAACGAAGTTGGTGCCATTGTCGCTATATAGCTCTCCGCATTGACCGCGACGGGAAACAAAACGCTTGAACGCGGCAATGAACGACGCTGTTGACAGATCGCTTGAAAGCTCCAAATGCATTGCTCCAGTAGACATGCAAATAAACACAGCTATGTAGCCCTTGACAGCTTTCGTGCCGCGTCCCTTGGATAAACGGAATCTTAATGGTCCAGCGAAATCTACTCCGCTACGATAAAAGGCTCTCGATACTTCTACTCGTGGTTTCGGTAAATTACCCATAATTTGCTGTTGAACTGCACGTGAGTACCGAAGACATTTCACGCACGATCTTGAAATTTTCCGTAGAACGTTGCGAGCTCCAATAACCCAAAATCGATTTTGTAATACAGCCTGCATTGTTTGGGGGCCCGCATGCAATGTTAATTTGTGGATATCTTCACAGATGAGTTTGGTGAGCTTCGCTTTTGCCGGAAGCAGGATTGGATACTTCTTGTCCAATCGCACCTGTGCATTGCACAACCGGCCGCCCACTCTGAGGAGTCCCTTTTCATCCAAAAACGGCTGCAAGCGAAGGACTTTACTTTGGCGACTAACGTGCTTGTGGGATCGGATGCGCTGAATATCTTCGGCGAAGAAATGCTGTTGAGTAAGCCTTATCCAAAGAGTGATAGCTTCATCAAGCTCGTGGATATTCAAATTAATGTTGTTACGACGAGTTGTTTCATAATGGTTACCTTTCGTTGCGACGGTAGCTCGCACGTTATGCAAGAACCTCAGCACATATGCTGTAACACGTTGCAATTTGGTTAATGACGAAAATTTGTCGATGATTTCCCAAACAGGTGGAGGGTGGAATTCTCTTGTTAGATTTATAGGCTCCGATTTTTGATCCAGGTTTGTAGTGTAAAGTTGCTGTTGCGGCCATAAAGTCTCGGGGTGTTTCAACCATGGTGGGCCATTCCACCAGATGGAATGGTTGATTAAATGCTGTGGAAATACGCCTCTTGTGGCGCAGTCAGCTGGGTTGGCCGAAGATTGTACGTGAAACCAGCTTGCGGAAGGTATTACTTCTTGAATTTGCGATACGCGATTCGCAACAAAAGTGCACCACTTTCCAGGAGGTTGGCGAATCCAGGCTAGGGCTATGCTTGAATCGGTCCACCCATATATGTTATGAATGTATGGGTCTAAACATGGTTTTATATGTGTAACGAGTTGAGCCAACAATGCAGCAGCACATAGTTCCAATCGAGGCAGTGATATCGTGGCGAATTTCAGTGGAGCCACCCTTGTTTTTGCTGTTAGTAGGTAGACGTTGATTCTACCATCAGGGGAGACTGTGCGTGCGTATACGGCAGCTGCGTATGCGGTTTTCGAGGCATCAGCAAAGCCATGTAGATCGGTGACAGCGTTTGGGATACCGATACCAACCCACCTCGGCACCTTGATTGCCGCGAGGCTCGTGATGTGTTCCCTGTAATTATACCACTGTTGACTAATATCGATCGGCACAGCTTCATCCCAGTCCACTTTTGGTCTCCATAAACGTTGGAACAACATTTTGGGTATGATTGTGCTTGGCGATAGTATTCCAAGCGGATCAAAAAGTCTTGAGGCATCTGAAAGGAGTAATCTCTTAGTTAAATTTATGAAATTAATTTCATGAACCTGCACAGTGAAGGTTAGCCTGTCCGAGAAAGGTTCCCATTGCAGACCTAATGTGCGTACGCTGTCCACTTCGGAAAGATCTTTTGGTTGTGTTATTTCAACTAGATCTTTTGGTATGGAGTTGATCACGAGCGAAGAGTTCGATGACCACTTTCTAAGATGAAAGCCCCCGCGGTCTAAGATGGTGGTTACCTCTTTCTGCAAACATTGCAAATCAGTTTCTTCGTGACAGCCAGTTAGCAAATCGTCCATATAAAAATCACGCAATATGGTTTGCGTTGCTGATGGATAATTTCGACCCTCGTCGATAGCAGTTTGCTGAAGAGCTTTAACAGCAAGATGGGAAGCCGATGCAACTCCATAAGTTACAGTCAACAACCGATAATCTTTGATGTCTTCATCTGGAGAATCACGCCATACGATCCGTTGGTAGTCAAGGTGTTCTGCATCGACTCTAACCTGTCGATACATTTTTGCTACATCCGCGCACATAGCAAAGCGATGAGTGCGTAAGCGCAGCAGTGTTGAAAACAAATCGGGTTGAAGTTGAGGACCGATCATTTGAGCGTCATTCAGCGAAAATCCTGTGCTTGTTCGACACGATGCGTTGAAAACGACTCTTAACTTCGTTGTTGTGCTCGTTTCCTTCACGACGGCTCTATGTGGCATATAATAGTGTTTCGTGTGTGCTAGAATCGGATGTGTTTGTTCCATATGTCCCAGATCGATGAATTCCTGGATAAAATCTGTGTACTGGACTCGAAGGTTTTCATCTTTGGTGAAGTGTTTTTCCATCCGAAGTAGAGATCGAACTGCTGCTCGACGTGAGTCACCTAGAGGACAGTCAGGTTTGAACGGTAGTTTAACAACGTACCTACCATCTTGCTGCCGATAGTGAGTTTGTTGGAAGTGTTTCTCACAAAGCGTTTCCTCTACGGTTAGGTGTTTTGCCTCAGGTATGGATTCTATCTGCCAGAATTTAGCCACAGCCTTTGCCAAAGTGGTGTCAGCATACAGACACAGTGTAGTTTCTTCCTGAACAGAGTCAACAGCCTTTCCGAAAAGAACCCAACCAAGTGTTGATAGCTGAGCACAAGGAGTACCGTTAGGCCCTTTGATTAAACCTGCGCGGAGAAATTGACCTAATTCATCAGCTCCTATGAGGATGTCAACTGCTGCTGGCGTGTGGAAATGTGGATCAGCCAATCGAAGTCTCTCAATATGAGGCCAACGAACTTCATGCAATGGGACAGATGGTATGTTGTTTGTTATTTTGGTGAGTATTTGTGCACGAACAGTCGTCGCAAAGCTTTCATCGGCAGATGATATGTTGAGTTGTATTTCACCTTTAGATTTCCCTGCTGCTGTACCACCTATTCCCTCGATCATCGTTGAACTGGAGCTTCTCTTTAGTTTTAATCTTTGTACACAGCTTTCGGTGACGAATGTTAGATGTGAACCATTATCGAAAAGCAACCTGGCTATTTGAGATGTTCCACCTTGATCCATTACTTTGACGATGGCTGTACCGAGGAGAACGTGATGATTGGTTGAAGTGCGGTCAAATGGTACTGAACGGTTGATTGCAGTTGCGGTGGCTGATGTTTGCACCTCTCGATGTAGTAAGGTGTGATGACGTGCTTGACAAACGCGACAATTGTTTTCACTTCGGCAGTTAAGATAATCATGGCCAGCTGTAAGGCAATTTGTACAAAGTTTCGTCTTCTGCACGAAAGAGAGTCGTCCTTGAACGTCGAGTTTTCGAAAATTGTCGCAAATGTGCAGTCTGTGTCTGCATGAGCAATAAGCACATACATACTTTTGATATCTAGCAGATGTGCCTGATTCTAACTGCCTTGCGCTGTGAAAAACTCCCGCACCGTGCTTGCCTTTACCCTTGTTTAGACTTGTGGGCACTTTGTGACTAGTTTTCGTATGTTGATGTGAACTAATAGCGTCCAAAGATCGGCACCTATTTTCCACGAAAGATACCAGTGTATTAAAATCGGCTACCTTGTCGTTTACCTGAGAAAGCTCCCATTGTCTATGGGTTTCCGCATCAAGCTTGGTTGTGGTGAGATGTAGAAGCCAGTCGTCCCAATTATCCACCGGTCTTCCTAATGCTTTAAGTGACTGGTAATGCTCTTGAGTGCTGTCGAGGAGTGCTTTCAATTCAGCGGATGATTCGCCGTTAACTTTGTTGATGGAAAAAAGAGCTCGAAAATGTGAATCTACGATAACACGCTCAACATCATAACGTTTTCTTAGTAATTCCCATGCCTCACTGTAATTGTCATCAGTTATTGGAAACGCTTTTACTACGTTAAGAGCTTCACCTTGCAGACTGCTCCTCAAATAATGTAGTTTGAGTGCACCGGAAATATTTACCTCACTATGGATGAATGACGTAAAGGCATCTCGGAAGGGTCTCCAATCTTTCGGATCACCGGAAAAGTGTGGCAAGTCCATTGGTGGGAGTTTGATGTCTGCACGGGTACAATTTTGTTTATTACCTGAATTCGTGTTGCAACTCGTTTTACATATATTTGCGGCCCGTGTAAAATTTGCGAATGCCTGCCTATACCAATCTTCGCCCTGCTCCCTTTCAGCTTCTTGTTCTTCTATGGTGTCGCTGCCACAGGAAAGTTCGACTGCATCTTGTGCTGTGCAAAACGTTTTCCATTGCTGGTCCAAAAGAGCGAAGAATGATTCCAGCGCTGCTTCGTCATATAGTTCAGCTTTTTTGCTTGAGTTTAAGCTGCGTTTAAGACCGTTTCGCGCACTATCGCGTTTTATTATTGCCGACATTTTGCGAAAAGTGTGTACAATTTTTAATAATAATGGTAATTTGATCGAAATGAAGTTTTTTAGTTTTTTGGTTGAGTACTGTACTAACTGTGAACTTGTTAGCTTTGTATGAATGAACGGTTTATCCGCGTCGGCTGTTGCGAGCGAAAAATGAGATGATTAAGTTGAAAAAACGTGCTGATTCGTTTAATCAGTCTGGCTCAGAAGGACCAATGTTTCGTTTGAAATTAAATAAAAGCAAATCGAAGGCTGTTTGAATAATTTATTATTATTAAATATAAAAAAAATTAAACTTCGAAAAAGAAACACGATATCAGCGGAGACGTTGACTGTAAGTGTTGAAGTCTGAACGAGAACTAACGAAGAATATGAAAATGGACAGCATGCATGTGTATGTACATATGTACATGTGCAAATATGCCGGAACAATAGGAGACATATACATTTGCACATTTGCAAGAACTTGATGCGAGGTGTTATGATATTGCCTAAAACCAAATTGTTCATTAATAAATATATTATTGTCACTGATATGCTTGAGAATTTGATATTTCAGAACCTTTTCCAGTATTTTGCTGAGGCTACTAAGTAAACTTATTGGCCTGTAACTTTCAGGACTTTCAGATGGCTTGCCGGCTTTGAACACCGGGACAATTTTGGCTAACTTCCAAGCGTCAGGAAAATACTCCATTTTTAAACAAGCATTAATAAGGAATACTAGATATTTTATTCCGGACTTGGGAAAATTTTTGATGTATATGTTTTTAATACGTACAGTCAGTGCCGCCTGTTTTTCTTATTTTTAGATCTTTAACTATACATTGAACATCTTCGTGTGAAACAAAACCTACTGAAGTACTTTGGGTGACTCTATCGGAAAAAAATCTTTGTATTGTGGTATTTACAATATTCTCGGTTTCTATATCACCTAAATTTGTTGCTAAGTTATGGTTTCTTACAAAGCTCGAAGCAAGAGCATTTGCTTTTTCAACATCCGAAAAATATGTGTTAATACAGTCTTTTAGGAAAGGCAATTGTTTTCTTTTATTTTTTATTACCTTAACTATGTTCCAAAAAGTTCTGGCATTTTCTTCTAGTGACTTTAGTTTATTATTCCAGTCTTTATTGCGAACGTGCAGTATATGTGAGGATATAAGTTTGTTGAGATTCGATACCTCATATTTGTAAAAGGGGTCCCGATATCTCTGCCAATTTTTCCGATAGCGGTTCCTTAATTTTATGAGCTCCAAAATGTAAGGAGGAAGCTTAATGTAAACTTCATTTATCGGTTTCTTAGGAACACTGCTTTCAGCAGCATTCAATATGATCGAGGACAGCTGATTTAATACGGTGTCAACAGTTTCTTTAGTATAAACTCTTTCTAAGTTTGTCGGTACATTTCGGAGACTATAATTAATTTCTGAACGAAAACGTGACCAGTTTGCATTTTTTAAATCATCTATATATTGCTCTCGTTTTACCCCTGACCTAAGAAGTTTACAAAAAACAGGCATATGATCGGAACTCAGCACGTTTGCCACAATTGGTTGGGATATTAGGTTAGGAGTATTAGTTACGAACAAATCAAGCACAGACGGATGACCACGTGAACCACACGGGAAGTAGGTGGGACTAGGGGGAAACACAACAGTCACTGGCAAGGTAACACATAGACTTGACAATATTTTACCCCATGAGTTAGCTTTTACACAACCCCAATCCCTGTGCCTGAAATTGAAGTCACCTCCAACCAGAACTTGACCATTCAAAACAAATAACCTATGAAAGTCGTTTCTCACGGCAATTCTTTTGTCTTGAGAAGCGCTCCCTCCGGGAAAATATATACAAAACAACTTTATATTTCCCTGATTGATTAAATTAAGTTCAATGCCTATATTTTCTACATAACGCGTTCTTAACACAGGTAAAAGCGAATGTCGAATTGATCTTTTAATTAATATTGCAACCCCTCCACCCTCTCTATCCATTCTATCATTCCGATAGCATTTATAGTTAAGTGTGGATAAATTAATATCAGAATCATTGTGTAACATAGTTTCAGTAACCAAGGCAATATCAATGTTACTACTGTTTAAGAAATAGATAAACTTAATAATCTTGCCGCGAATACCTCTCGCATTCCAAGTTAATATTCTTAGGTTTCTCTCTACCATATTATTTAACATTAGGGTATAAAAACTTAGTAGCTAAATGTGCGATAACGTTAAATTGGTCTATTTTAGTCTTGCAAGCTAACTTTGAAATCATTTCCATACATAAGGTATTAATCTCTTCTGCTGTGAACAATGTGTTCCTGTTACCAGGCATGTTGTCAGGGCTGTTGCTGGAGTTGTTGCTAGAGATGTTGCTGTATATATTTCCATTTGTGTGAGTCTCCCATGCATTTGTTGATTGAGGTTGGAAGTTCGACCGGATTTCTCTACCAGAGAAGATTTGTTGACGTGGCTGCGGCAGTGGAGGAAAATCAGACGTAGTGGTAAAAGAAACCTGTGTGCAAGCGGGGATTGCAGAAACACGTGATGTAAGTTAAGCACAACACAATAAATTCTTCAATTGCACCTGATACCAAACATCCGCCACGCGATTCACTTCATCATTTACATTTTGCACATGCACACCCACACACATTCCACATCTCAGAATCTTCCCACATCCCAATCATGCTCCAGACTCATGTTGCCGACGTTGCAAATGAAGACAATCGGACACCACCTGCATTCCATCGCGTCCCATAATCCCATGCATCGCCGCATTAGTTAAGTTAGGTGTTAAGTATAACTTTGTGACATCAGTAAGACAGTTGTATTTTGTATTTCATTAAATAAAGAGGCTTCTCCTCCTCATAAGTAAAAAAAAATTATTTTTTTAATTTAAATGAACTTTAAATAGTTTAACTGGCACCCGAGCAGGGACCGGTGATTTTCTCTTACGCGAGTACATAAAAGTAAAAAAATACGAATTCCTTAAAAGGAAAATTTCTAGCCTAAAGTGACCTGAAGTAGCTCCCGTGCTACGCAGTTGCCAGTGAATGTAAGAAGCTCCCGTGCTCCGTATTAACAGTTTGCCAGTGACCTAGACAGTTCAGTGCATCGCGTTTGAGAAGACATCGGTCCTCAAAAAAAGGAAAAAGAGAACGCCTTTAGTGTAAAATAAAAAAAGAGAGCGTGTGTGTCTCTACTAAAAGGTCCTAAGAACGCCTTTAGTGTAAAATAAAAAAAGAGAGCGTGTGTGTCTCTACTAAAAGGTCCTAAGAACGCCTTTAGTGTAAAAAGAGAGCGTGTGTGTCTCTACTAGAAGGTCCTAAGAACGCCTCTAGTGTAAAATAAAAAAAGAGAGCTTGTGTGCCTCTGCTAGAAGGTTCTAAGAACGCCTCTAGTGGACTACGTAGTGTGTGCGTATCGAGGATCCTGAGTCACCGACAACAGACGGAGAAAAGGGAAAAAATCCAGAACGCCGGCGTGGGAAGGATGCTGCTCCTTTTGTAAGCATAGTTTTAAGAAGTAACTAACTAAAAACGAAAATAAGTAAAAAAAAAAAAAAATTAATAAATTTTATAAAAACAAAAGAAAAGAAAATTAAAGAAAAGAAAAGGTTGACAAAAGTGAAAATAAATAAATTTTTAAAAGAAAATAAACAAAATTTTAAAGAAAATAAAATCAATAAGAAAAGAAAGAAGAAAAATATATATGATTATAGAATTGTGAAGAAAAAATATTTAAGAAAGTGAAAAGTAGAGCAAAATTATAGCTTAGCATAAAACATTATTAAATATATTTAATTAATATATTATTAAATATTAGCTTAAAATATTATTATTATTAAATATTAAATAAAAACGTACATAATGCCCGATTTACGATCAGGATCATCTACCCATTCTCAAACTCCCCATCCCTCTATTAATCCTCCAGTTTCTAATCTAAACCCTAATCCCAATGTTATAACTACCGAAAATCCAAATAGTTCATTTCTATCTAGTGCTTCTAATAACGATCACAATGTTAGAGCAACCCCCGAATTAGAATCACTCATATCTGTCGAGTTTTCGAAAACGAAGGGAAGAATATCATACAAAATGCATTAAACCCATTTGGTAATAGTTTACCTGGCATAGACCAAACTATTGCCCAAGAACATTGGGGCAATTTATCAGATATGGATAAGATTCCAGATGTCGTTAGATGTCTAAGAGATTTCTCTGGAAATCCAGGAGAATTTAGTTCTTGGCGGAAGAGCGTCGACCGCATCTTAAAAATCTACGAGCCACTAATGGGTACTCCAAGATACTATGGTATCTTAAATGTAGTCAGAAATAAGATTGTAGGAAATGCTGACATCGTGTTAGAATCCTACAATACAGCACTCGATTGGAAAGCAATTTCCAAGTGTCTTACGATGCACTACGCGGACAAACGCGACCTGAGTACGCTCGAATATCAAATGACGTCGCTTATCCAAGGAAACTCATCCATCCAAGAATTTTACCAAAGAGTTTATAGTCATCTATCCTTAATTTTAAATAGAATTGCCTTTATGGAAATGGGTGCTAAATCTCTAGCACTATTCTCCCAAACTTATAGGGACAAGGCCCTCGATACCTTCATTAGAGGTCTCAAAGGGGACTTGCCAAGATTACTTGGAATGAGAGAGCCACTTGATCTCCCTCAAGCCCTACACCTTTGTTTAAAATTAGAAAATCAAAATTTTCGATCTAATTATGCTGTGAATGCTCATATCAACGTAAAACGAATGCAACATCCATCACCTCAACAGTCGCCCATGCGAAGACCAAATGACTGGAACCCAAATGTTAGCCGTCCACCAAATCCCTATCATCAAAACCCCATACACCAACAAAATAGATTCAATCATCAGCAAGGTCAGTCACAACCATCAGCATCGAATACTGCAACTCGACCTCCTAATCAGAATCAACAGTCTACATCTCAATTCCAAAATCCACACAATTCTAACAATTTTCAAACAAACCATAGACCCGTGAAATTTGAACCTCCACAGAGTTCACAAACCAGAGCTCAGTCTGGACAAAAACCACATTTTGCAAACTCTAACAACGTACAACGTAATTTCCACATTGAAGCGACACAAGTCGAACCAGACCCTTCTAATCTACCAATGGAAGATGAATCAATTAAGGATCAAACAACAATTGATTATGCTCAACCCGACACCGAAGAAGTACTTGAAACTTGCGATAAATTACAAGAATTCAATTTTTTAGATTAGAGAGCTCTTCGCTACCATACTACGAATTTAAGGCGAAGAGTGGAAAATTCTTAAAATTTCTTCTAGACACAGGATCAAATAAAAATTATATAAAACCATGCTATATTAGAAAACCAATAGCCAATCAAAATGCTTTTTATGCAAATTCCGTCAGTGGTAAAATTAAAGTTACACATCATGCCAATATTGAAATTCTTGGAACAGAAATCGGGAAGTTAAAATTTTTCATATTACAAAGGCTCGAAACTTTTGATGGAATAATTGGAAATGACACTCTTAAAGAACTAGGAGCCGTCATTCATACTGATAAGAATTACGTCATCCTTAAAGGAAAATATAGTGTCCCTCTGAAACAATTGAAAACGCAAGCAGTAAATAACGTTGACATTAGAACTTCACACCTGAATCCATATCAGGAAAATAAGATTAAACAAATTATTCGTAGCTTTCCTTTATTATTTACAGAACCCAATAAAAAGCTTACCTTTATAACGTCGGTTGAGGGCGAAATCAAAACGATATCTGACTCTCCAGTTTATTCTAAACTATACCCATACCCACAAGCATTAAAAAATGAAGTAGAAAAGCAAATAGCTGAACTCTTAGAAAATGGAATAATACGACCATCAAGATCCCCATACAATTCCCCCATCATTATTGTATCAAAGAAACTAGACGCATCGGGAATAAAAAAATACCGCCTTGTAGTTGATTACAGGAAACTAAATCTAGTGACTGTACCTGATCGGTACCCCATTCCTGAAATTAGCAATGTTCTCTTTAACCTAGGCAACTCCAAATTCTTCACTTTAATTGATTTAAAGAGCGGATTCCATCAAATCCCCCTCAAAAATACGGACATCGGAAAAACGGCGTTTTCCGTTAATAACGGTAAATATGAGTTTATCAGACTCCCGTTGGGCTTAGATATGCACCTTCAATTTTTCAGCGCGCAGTAGATGACATCTTAAGAGAACATATTGGTATTAGATGTTATATATACATCGATGATATTATTATTTTCAGTCAAACTGAAGAACAACATTTCAAGGATCTTGTGACAATATTCCAAATATTAAATGAAGCCAACGTAAAAGTCTAAATAGACAAATGTGAATTCCTAAGAACGGAAGTAGAGTTTCTCGGATTTGTTATATCTCAATCTGGAATCAAAACAAATCCTACAAAAGTCAGAACGATAGCCGAATTTCCATTGCCAAAAACATTGAGAGATCTTAGATCTTTCCTTGGTATGTCAGGATACTATAGGCGTTTCATTCGCGATTACTCGAAAATAGCTAAGCCCCTAACATCTTAGTTAAGAGGAGAAGATGGACGAGTGTCCAAAACGCAATCCAAACTAAAACCTATTCACTTGGATAAAAGTGCGTTAGAAGCTTTCGACAAAATCAAAAATTCCTTGATATCGAATGATGTCATGCTATCATACCCAGATTATAACAAAGATTTAGAATTGACCACAGACGCATCCTACTATGCTCTTGGTGCAGTGCTAAGCCAAGAAGGGAAACCAATAACATTCCTATCAAGAAGCTTGAGTAAAACCGAAGAAGCGTATGCCACAAACGAAAAATAAATGCTTTCCATTATATGGGTGTTAGGCACCCTTCGTAATTTCCTTTACGGATCGAAAAAAATAATAATATTCACAGATCATCAACCGCTAACCTATGCGTTGAGCAATAAGAACACAAACGATAAAATGAAAAGATGGAAAGCCATTTTAGAAGAGTTTAACCATGAACTTAGGTACACCCCAGGAAAGTCAAATGTAGTGGCTGACGCTTTATCCCGCATTCCACAATCAAAAATTACTTCTCTAACCCCGACACAACACAGCAGTGAAAGCTCATCCCAAAACTTAATTCCAGCAATGGAAGTCCCTATAAATGTTTTTAGAAATCAGATAATCCTCAAACTAGGGAACACAAGCAGTCACCAATTACAAGTCACTAATTTCCGTAGACATATAATAATTGAGCCAAATTATACTAAAGAGAATCTCATAGGAATTTTTAAATGATTCCTAGGCCCAAAAATAGTAAACGGCTTATCATCCCCTGAAAGAGTAATGGGAGTAATTCAAGAATTATATCGTTTACATTTTTCAAACTATAGAATACGTTACACTCAATCTCTGGTTGAAGATATTTCATCTGAAAGCAGACAAGAGGAAATAATAGTCGAGACTCATTCTAGGGCTCACCGCGGTCCGGATGAAAATAAAAAACAAATATTAGACAAATATTATTTTCCTAGTATGATGAAAAAAATCAAGCAATTCACAAAACAATGCTCGACTTGTAAGAAAAATAAATATGACCGACATCCAAATAATCCCTTGTTAGGTAAAACCCCGATACCAAATTACCCAGGTCACACAGTTCATATCGATATTTTTTCGACCGAAAAACAATTAGTTTCACTGCAATAGATAAATTCACAAAATTCGCAATAGCCAAAATGATTAACTCTAAAGCAATAGAAGACGTTAGGCGACCACTTCGCGAAATTATTTTTCAATTTGGCGTTCCCCAATATTTAATAATTGATAACAAAAAGTCTTTGAATTCTGAAACAATACAATTCATGCTTAAGGATGAATTGAAAATTAATGTTTTTACCACACCACCTTATAAAAGTGAAGTGAACGGACAGGTAGAACGGTTCCATTCTACTTTGGCCGAAATAATGAGATGTTTAAAAAAAGAAGTCATAAATAGAAATTTCGAAGAATTGCTTGAAAGAGCAGTTAATGAATATAATCATACTTTCTACAAAAAAAAGACCAGTAGATTTATTTTTTGGCAGAACAGCACATTTTTCACCAGAAGATTACGAGAGGACAAGATTAAGTAATATTGAAAAAATAATGCAGATACAAAATAGAGACATACAATACCATAATAAGAAGAGAGTTAAGATAAAAGATTACACCCCAGGTGAAATAGTTTACGTTAAGCAAAACAAAAGAGTAGAAATAGTTCTTGAAAACTTGAAAACAACCATCCAAACAAAATCAGGAAGAATTATTCACAAAAGCCACATTCGGAATTAAAATTGCCATCATTCCTTTTTTTTCTTCTGTCTTTAGGTTTTTTATTGTAGGCTGCATAGCCGAAGTGCAAATTTTAGATTACTCATCAAGTGAATTAGTCGCAATAGAAACAGGAACAGCAAAAATCCAAACCGGAACTTTTAAGATGGTTCATATTATAGATCTGGAACCTTCTGAGCATTTAGTAAACGACATTAGAAGCGCAATAGAAAATAACATAACCAAAAACCACCCATCCTATCTTTCCTTTCTCACGAATTAACACAAACTAATAATATATTAGAAAGATTGAAACCGAAAAATAAATATAAAAGATCACTTAACTTTATAGGGACCGCATGGAAATGGATTGCAGGCAATCCTGACCATGACGATTTCCGTATTTTAAGAAAGAAAATTAATAATGTATTAACAAATAATAACAAACAAGTGCTAATCAACAGAAATATAATAAATAATATTAATCAAATAAATAATGTGACTAATGAAATAATAAAAAAAATTAAAAACCACGATATGTATAAAAATAACATTGTTTTGATTACACAATATAAGATTAAGTTACTTAAAGAAGAACTAATTAATGTAGAATATGCCATACATTGGGCAAAGCAAGGAATTATAAATTCATATATATTGTCAATTGAAGAAATAAAAATTGCAAAAGAAATACTTAGAAATGAGAATATTCCCTTTAAGATAGATGAAGCACTTAACCTAGCAGAAATAAAAATAGCTAGTAATTCAACCTCGATAGTTTGTATTATAAGCATACCAAGTGTAACATCAGATTTTTGTAATAAAATTTTAATAAAAGCTGTTAAGAAAACTAATTTTATAAATAAACTTGAGTACGAAAATATTCTAAAATGTCAAAAATCATATATGGCATCAAATTAGATTGTAAGTCATATAATAATTTAGCTATATGCCCTAATCATAATTTTGTAGATTTAAGCGGCACATCATGCATCCCTAACCTACTCCAAAGCACAAAAGCAAATTGTCCCAAAATCAATAATCAACATGTCCCGAAAATAGACGAAATCTCCCCAGGAATTATCCTACTAAATCAGTTTAACGGAACCTTAGTACAAAACGACAACGAAACATTGGAACTAACTGGCACGTTCATCATTAAATTTCAAAATTCATCAATAAAAATCGACAATAAAACTTACACATCCAACATAATAGTTTCCACTCTGAAGCCATTACCTGCAATCGCACAACTCTCCACAGCAGAAGACATAGAAGAATTACTATCGCTGGAAATGCTGAAAGAACTACATAATAATAACATAGAAGACATCCAATTACTAGAAGCAGAACACCGTGCAGTAAAAATTACAACCATCGGATTAACACTAGCCATATCTATGTTTGCATTGGCCCTCATAATGAAAGTCATCTGGAATAAACGCTCAGCACAAATCCGAGTCACCAATGTACTCGAAATAGAAAGCAAAGAGATGGAAGAAGTACCAACACATATTTCTAGCCAAGAAAAGAAAAGAGACCAACAAGAAATATTGCCACCGAAGCCAGCCCGAATCCACAAAATTCCGTTCTTTTGAAAACTATTGTCAAACGAGGACGTTTGAAACTTAGCGGGGAAGAGTTAAGCACAACACAATAAATTCTTCAATTGCACCTGATACCAAACATCCGCCACGCGATTCACTTCATCATTTACATTTTGCACATGCACACCCACACACATTCCACATCTCAGAATCTTCCCACATCCCAATCATGCTCCAGACTCATGTTGCCGACGTTGCAAATGAAGACAATCGGACACCACCTGCATTCCATCACGTCCCATAATCCCATGCATCGCCGCATTAGTTAAGTTAGGTGTTAAGTATAACTTTGTGACATCAGTAAGACAGTTGTATTTTGTATTTCATTAAATAAAGAGGCTTCTCCTCCTCATAAGTAAAAAAAAAATTATTTTTTTAATTTAAATGAACTTTAAATAGTTTAACTTGTATGAGGAGCTTTGGGTCGAGAAGAGCTTTTAAGCTTTGTAGATTTCTCTTTCAACTCTAAGTATTTGGTTCTGCTGACACACGTTTGATCGGTGGATTTGTGAGCACCTCTACAATTAGCGCATCTCAGTGAAGCTGAATTGTCACACTCCGCAGTCTTATGTGGACCGGCGCATACAGCACAGTATGTTTTTATGCTACAGTTCCTCTCCCCATAACCGAACATTTGGCAGTTGCGGCATTGAGTGGGCTTACCTTTCAATTTTCTTTGATAACTCCAATTGATTTCCGTGTGGAAAATGGAACGATAACGCCTTTTTAAGTCGGCCAATTTAATGGAACCATTTTCTAAAGACACAATGTAAATACGAGTAGTATCACTGTAGTGTTCATAGGTTTTTTTAATTTTTTTTAAATCAGTGCACTTCAAACCAAGTTTCACAAGCTCATTTTTAAGTACTTCACTGTCCATATCATCCATGCCATAAAGTATGACTTTAAATGCACTAGCACCCTTAAGGTCATGTGTAAAGAATTGAAATTTTTCTTGTTTCAATCTGCACACTACAGTGTTGAAAGAATCAATAGATTCACACACAATTTTAATACCAATCGATATTTTTTTGACACGGTAGTCGGAAATATTTAAAGTTTTCATTGTGGCGTGAACATAAACGCTGGATTTTTTCACAATTTTAATTGGCGGCATAAACACTTTTTTTTACAAGGAAATTGGATGAGATCACTTCATCCATTTCATCTGCGTCACTGTCCGGATGGCATTGAAGGGGACTCCAGTAGTTAGTTCTGGAGCCCTTATGTACACCTTTTTTATTCATGTTAACACGAATTTTTTTTTAATATTATCCGAGAACAAACGTATGTCCTCGTTTTCCGGGGATCTATCGCGTTTGGGAATTTTGAGAATTACGAGAGTTGTGGGCGAGAATCAAATTTAATTGACATGCACGGATGAAAGCTCCGGGTAGACTGTCCTTACTCTTAAGGTACATTTTGAGTTTGGGGAATAAAAAAAGTAGCACGGGGCCAGGTCAGGACTTGATATAGACACTTCAGGATGACCAAAATCTGCCGCCATTGTAAAATACATTTTGTCGAGTAAAGATAACCTCGTCGTCTACCCAATCGTACAATTTGTCACTGTAAACACTCATTGCTTTAGAGGAGTTCCTCTTACTCTGGGTTAATGCAAACTGAACAAATGACACCTTGCCGAAGATTACCACCAGAATAAGCCTAGGAAACCGGTGCTACTTCAGTCTGGTTTAACAAATTGGATCCAAAGTCTCTACTCCAAGGAACATTGATTTTGCTAATTAAAATATGGCTCATTCATGGCTGTCGGAAAAATATTTCCAATATTTTCCTTACTTACTTAGGTGGCGTTACAGTCCAGGGTGGACCAGGACCTCAACCAACAAGCCTTTCCACCTGGCGCGATCTTTCGCCAACTGTTTCCAACGGTGCTGCACTCCAAGTTGGTTGAGATCCCATTCCACTTGTTCGAACTCCCATATATTCGGCCGTACATTACTGCGTTGTCCCCGAGTCTCGGAATTGAAGATTTTCGATCTTTACATACAAATATTTTGCGTACAGTTTTAAAAACTCCCTTTTACATAACCTGAAAGAAAAGGGAGCAAATATGTACTCGTAAATAACATATATGTACATACATTTTCCGAATAAGTTCGATGTTGCTCAATGCTTGGAAATTTATCAAATTTTGTAGGTACTTAATGTCCTGAGCGCAAAATTAAAATCGGAAAATTGGTCTAGCGCTCATATACATACTTATATCTTCAACTCTATAACATGTATTAGCCCTTAACACCTCGTGCTTCAAATATCAACCACTTTTATAGTGTGGTGTAACGTCATACCCACCCCCTCCAGCACGACCACATCGCGGACCATCGATCTCAAGATCTTCAAAATTATATTCCTACCCAAGTAAACCGGTTATGCTGGGCAACGTCAACGTATGTTTTTTTTATTTATTTCTTTCCTTCACGTATTGTTTTTGCACGATAAACGACTTTGCATGGCTGAGTGACAAGTGGCAAGAGCAAAAAGCGAAAAGAAATAAAATGATTTTTCTGGTCTTTGCAGCTTTTTAAAAAAATCTTTTTTTTTAGTTCGATTTCATTTTCATAGGGCAAAACTTCCCATATGAATGAGACATCTGTATAGATTTATTATCTGTGCTATCCTGATACATTACTATAATCGCCGAAATTTTTATAAAAAAAAATAAGAATATTTTTTTTTTGTTAATTAGTCCTGAAAACTATCAGGAAACATTTTAGTGCCGTGACCTGGGAATAAATCGTTTGGATGTGGTACAAACCCATCCATAAAAAGAATATTTGTCATACAGACAAAAACAACTGGAAACAATTATTCAAAAGGACCAGGCAGTAGCATCATCAAAAGTTCCTCGACACTGGCTGAATAATATGGAAAGTGGAAGCTGTGGATTGCATTGACACTGCGTACAGAATTGAGCTTTGTTGAAATCAAGTAAGTTATTGTTGCTAAATATAAATATATCTATCCAATATTCAATATAACTGCTGAACTTGTTACAAAATAAATGTGCCTAAATATGTTGCTGCGATTTCAATTCCCTTAAATATAGTTGGTTGGGGAACTTGTTGCTGAAGTGGTCTTTTTTGTTGTTCAGTCGTTCGCAAATCTCAAGTGAGAATAGACGTGTGTCGGCTGTTCTGTAAGTAAAATAAAAATAAAAATTGTGATTCCTTTCAAAGTAAGTTAGTTACAACTTTCTTAATTGACTCGGTAGCCCGGCTGTTAGCGGCGTCTCGCATCGAATCGTGGAACACGGGTTCGAATCCCGGGTCAAACTTGGAACTTTTTTTCTTTTCAAAGTGTGACATATACATAAATATAATAATATTAAAACAAATCCAACAAATAATAAGGAAAGAAAGCACGTGATGGATGGTGGAGAGCGTTCCGCTCTTCCCATAGCGAGAGTTGCAAAAGGCAACATTACTGTTGTCGGTGCGGTGGCGAAAGCCATAAAAAGAAGGAAGAGGGTGAAAACCTCTCCTAATTTAGCGAAAAAGAAGATAAGTGCCGTTTTAGCACAATAAAGCAAAACACAAGCAGATGATGCGTTGAGGTACATCTCTGATGAAGACCATTACAAGGGGGGCAATAACAACTTTGCTTCACTAGCGGCATCTGAGTCAGAAGATGAAGATGAAGAGATAAAAGAAATTAATAGCAGCATACAAATGCTGAACGAAAAAGTGCTTGCTATTAAGCAAAGAAAAACTGCTCGCAGGCAGAGGGAGCAACTAGAAATAGAGAGCTCCCAACATCAAAAGCAACAACTGTAGCAACAACAAAACCAGCAGCAGCCGAAACAACAACCGCAGCAAAAGCAACAGCAGCTGCTGCAAGAACAACAACAGTTGAAAGCACAGCAGCTGAAAAAACAGCAGCAGCAGCAACAACAACACCAACAACAACAACAAAAACAACAACAACAGCAGCAGCAACAACAACAACAGAAGCAGCAGCAGCAGAAGAAGAAGAAGGAGAAGGTGCCTCCTATCAACACCTATAAAGTAGAGGTAAATGCAACCAAGGACCTGTGTAAGTTGGTCATTGGTAATAATTTTAACATAAAGAGATTGGGGAACGATCGCCATGCCATCCAATGTAATATAGTGGAGGGCTATGCGAAAGTGAAAGAGCTCCTAAAGGAAACGACGACGGTGCACTACCCATACACAACGAAGTGTGAAAAGCGGCAATCGATGCTGCTGAAGCGGTTCGAACCATCTTCTGATCCAGAGGAGATCCTGGCACTGCTCAAAGAGAAGGAGCGCGAAGGACTCAAGTTTGTAGGGGTAAAGCCATTTACCACAGCTAGAGCTAGGCGGGAGAAACGGAGTCTGCCGTTCTTCTTGGTGCAGCTCAGTCCCGAAAGTCGTCTGGATAGTCTAAGGAGTATCAATGTCCTAGACTAACAGGTGGTTCACTGGGAAAAACTAAAACGGAGCGAAGACGTTATACAATGCGTTCGCTGCCAGAGGTTCGGACACGCCGCGTCGAACTGCCAAATGCAGCCTCGATGCGTGAAGTGCGCTAAGAACCACAGTTCCGAGGAGTGTGCTCTGGGTATTGACGGAGCATCCGATAGGTCACAGCTCTCGTGCGTGTTATGTGGAAACGTGGGACACACCTCAAATTATCGGGGTTGTTCTAAGTTCGCTGACATTAAGAAAGCAAAACTGGTTCGGCAGCAGAAGGTAGAAGTCAAACGTTCACCTGTTAGGTTTCAAACACCAGTCGTCACGTCACAAATTTCCTACGCCCAAATGGCGTCAGGTAGAGGGGCTACGGTACAGCAAGCGACTGTTGCTTCTCCGGCGCCAATGCCGAGAACAACGGAAGCTGCACCTAACATGCTGGCCATCTTGCTTGCAATCCAAGGGCAGATGGCTCAGCTGCAAAAGCAGGTGCAAGAACAGGCCAAGCGGGTGGACCAAATCTACGCTCTTCCGCCGGGCCTAACGCAACACATGTCCTAATGGGTACGCACATGGTGGAGCAAACTTTGAAGGTCCTTGCGGTGAATGTGAATTCACTGATTAGGATCGAACGAAGAGCCGCGATGTTTAAATTGCTACAAGACCAAACTCCTGATGTGCTTTTCGCTAGCGAAACCAAGCTAACCGATAAGCACAAACTGGAGTACAATAATTATATTGTTAGAAGAAGAAACCGGCCCAGATCCAAACGCGGAGGCGGTGTCGTGATCTTCATTAAAGAAGGTATAAAATTTCACAGAGTGTACAAGGGCGTGTTGCGCAGGTTCCGGGTGTTGGAGGCAGTCGTCGTTTACATCCCGCTCCGCAGTGGAAAGCGGCTGTACTTGGCCTCTGTTTATGCACCGGAGGCTTCACAATCCGCCCTATTCATTACAGAGCTCGACACGCTTTTTCGACTTCTGAGGCTGGAATCGGGGGAGAATTATTTTATAATCGGCGGGATTTCAACGCTAGACACAGAGATTGGGGAAATAATTTGCCAAATACTAGAGGGAACCTACTATACGATTGGTGGGGTCAGCACGATGTCATGTACAGACTCGGTCTTAAAGCGACATACCCGTCGTTTCCCAGAGGCGGGTCTTATCTGGATCTACTGCTGTACGACGAACGTATACGACTGACAGGTACGAATTTACAAACATTAAACTGTCTGCGCACATTCGTGTATGACAGCGACCATTGCGGTTTTAGCACCGAAATTACAGTTCCCAAAGAAAATGTGGAATTGGAGGAGTTTGTCCAAAGATATTCTTACAACTACAGTAAGACTCGATGGACACGCTTCTCCGCAACTTTGACAAGAGCGCTCTCCTCGAACACGCTCCACCCACCGTCCAATAGGAATTTGTCAAACGAGGAGATCGAAAATTACCTAAAACAAATGGACGAGACAATTAAACAAACTATGGACACTACAATACCGCGGTATCGACGTACGACTAACGAAGACCTGTTCCGCAATCCTACTATTGACGCACTGCACCGACAGAAAAGTAGACTTCTGACAAGACTTAAAAACTTGTACAGACAGTTAACTGACCGACAAGGCCCGGAGATTAGGACACTGAAGTCGTCGATTAAAAATATTCAAACGCTAATAAAAGACAATTACAGAATTTCTGTAAGTTTGTATTGGAACAACAAGGTTCGGGCTGTAAACACCAGCAACCCGAATATGTTTCCGCAAATAAATAAATTATTTCGGAGAAAAAATCAAAACGACCTTCAGTATCTTAAAATAGCCCGAACAACAGACAACGAACGGTTACTGACAATAGCAGGTATTGAACCAAGTGAGGCCGCTGACGATGACGACTTCTTTGTGATCGAGGATCCGCAGGAGAAGGTTGAGACCATAGGGGCGGCTTTCCGGGAATTATACAAGGCCATTGATATCATTGGCCCTAATTATGACCTGGACAATCGCGTCTTGGTGGACAACTGCTACATTCGAAATGAAATAGATTATTGGCGATCCAACGGCTCTGGTTTCACCCGGTTTAGCGACGAAAATATGGCAAATAATGTCATTGCCAGAGAAGGTGACCTACCTCCGTTCATTTCGAAGGAAGGACTCCATGAGATCTTCGACACAATCAGAGTTAAGAAATCAGTGGGGACCGATGGTATTCCGAACATCGTGCTTCGACATCTTCCTCTAGAAGCGGTGGACATTTACACCACCCTGTTTAATAATGCAATGAATAATGCACATTATCCAGCGCATTGGAAAATGGCGGTCGTTCAACCTATCCCCAAAAAGGGAAAGGATATATCCAATCCGGCGAATCTCCGGTCGATAAGTCTCCTTCCGAATATCAGTAAGGTTTTTGAAAAAGTAATCAATAGAGCTCTGTCTAGGTGGGTTGAAGACAAACATATAGTTCCGGATAATCAATTCGGTTTTAAGGCGGGATATGATATCTCACATGCCGCGTCTAAACTGGTGTCCGATATTCAATGGAATAAAGGCAAAACACAATGCACTGGTGCCTGCCTTGTTGACTTAGAGAAGGCCTTCGACACCGTATGGTTAGAGGGTCTTTTCTATAAGCTGACTTGGTTGGGGATCAGTAATCCACTCTTGTACATTCTTTATAATATGCTACACAACAGACAGTTCGTCGTGAAAAATGGTGATGTGACTTCTGTTGGAATATTTCAAATTAAAAATGGTCTTCAGCAAGGCGCGGTCAATTCGCCGATCCTATTCAACATTTTTACAAGCGACTTGATAGGTTCACTTCCCCATACTATTGCGAACGCAGACAATTTGATAGCGTACAGATCAGGTCCAAAAATCGAGGTCATTAATACTCTCTTGCAGCGTGACTTCGATAAGATAAGACGATTTTGCGATGACTGGAAGTTGAAAATCAATTTTCAGAAGTCGGAAACCATTCTCTTTAGGACGCCGTTGTCTGGAGCCTCTAGGGATACCAGAAAAAATTGGCGAAAGTTCTCTATCATTAGACAACACGGACAACCACTTGCCTGTCATTTGTAGTCAGATACCTTGGAATCTGGCTAGATCAGTTTCTGTATTTTGGCAAAAACATAGATGCTGCTCTGGCCAGAGCTAAAGGTGCTTTTGCCCTTACCAAGAGACTGTTTTATAGCAGCCAACTCGATGCGAGTGTAAAGGTAATCTGCTACATGGCCCTTATCAGGCCCATGCTGGTATTTGGTTGCCCAGTGTGGTTCAATGTCCGAGCAAGCTTAATGGAAAAGATTCGGGTGTTTGAGAGCGCTTGCCTTAGGGCTTGTCTTCGCTTGTACAGAACACAAGAGTCGGGGGAACAAGAAATTGTATCCCAATGAGGTCCTTTACAACAGGGCGAACCTAATACGAGTGGACAACTTTGTAATTAAGCTGACTCGAAGGCACATTGCAAGAGCAATGACCTCGACGAATAACCTGATATCTGGGGCTTACTACCCCAATTACCTTTACCACGAGAGTGTGCGCTCTGACGGCTTCGTTCCACCGGAATAATTCCTCTACCTTGATCAGAAAGGGTTAATCCAGGATATATCAGCGGTCCCATTAATCTTCCATGTCGCTCGGACAGCTGGGGACAGGCGACTCAACTACAACAGAGACGTCGCACATGGCAGTGTGGATCGACTCAGGTTCAGTAGGGCGGTGGGGAATCGCGATAAGATGGATGTCTTTCGGCAGCACCAGCATTTCTGGTGGTTGAATGATAGAGAAGATGCTTCGTCGTCGTTTCCGTCAATTACGGACCAGCCTCACTAATGAGGCAGTGCTGACCAATCTATTTGCTCTGTGAATAGCGATGGCCAGCTTACATAGGTTTAGGTTAGCACTTAAGAAATATATACATGTATTAGTGTATACAAAGGTATATACTAATATATGTATATAATTGTGTATAATGTCTATGTGTGTTTATGTGTGTTTATGTGTGTTTATGTGTGTTTTGTGTATGTAGGTTAAGTAGACTAAGGTTAATTTTAAGTTAGATATTAAGTTTTTATAAAAAAATAAAAAAAAAGTTCATATGCTATGTTTTTTCTTACCGAATATTTTTTCTTAGCCTTAAGTATACAATATAAATAATTCTAAATAAAATCTAGGTAAAGTCGAAGGACATAGATAGTTTTTAGAGTAGTTTAGAGTGCCTGTGTGGGGCCAGTAAGTTAGTATAAGATTGTAAATAATTTTAAGCTAGCATTTAAGCATTTTTTGTTAGTATGTAAAAGTTAGTGATTAAGAAAATAAAATGCAATTAAAAGTAAAACTAAACTAAGCATCGAAGCCAAGTCACGGTATTGTTTGCTCTTTTTGTGCCAAGTGCTATCATGACCCAGTCATGATATTTCTAATTGCTTCACAAAGGCAGCTATGGAGAAACGGCGTAGTATAAATTTTTGTAGTTCGGGTAAAACTTCGGGTGCTACTGAGGTTGTCATCGAGGGGCACCGATTTTGGACTCTGGTTGATACAGGAGCAGATCTATCTCTCATGTCTAAAAGATTTCAGCACTTATTCCAAAATAAACTTGTCGCGTGCAATGTTCTGCTGAAGGGGATAGCCAATGTTACCATTGAAGTAACAACAAAATTTGAAGGGTGTACAAGGATCTTGAACATCGAAACTACTGTTACATATGTCGTTGTTCCAGACGGTTGTCTTGACTGTGACGTTTTTTTCAGACGTAATTTGTTTGAAGACCACAGTTTAGCCACTATAACAGATCATAACGGTTCGCTTGTTGTTCGTAGACAACTTCCCGGAATTAACAGAATTTCAGACAACGCTGATTCTGATATGTCAGAGATTTTGGTTCCTTCTGAATTTCGTAGTGCGTTACAAGATCTTGTGAGAGATTTTCGTAATATGATAACGAGTGGTAATCAAGTAGGCGCAGTAAACAATATCAGCCTTAAGATTAGACTGGAAAGGGATGTCATCGTCAACCGTTCCCCTTATAGATTAGCTGCTGAAGAAAGAGAAGCGGAACGCAAAATAACAACCGACCTTATTACCAACAGGATTATTCGACTTAGTGAATCTCCGTTCGCAAGTCCAATTATCCTCCTTAAGAAGAAAGATGGCTAGTACAGGATGTGCGTTGACTTTCGAGAGCTCAATCGCAATACAGTTAAAGACCGGTATCCACTTCTGCTAATTGAGGATCAGCTTGATAGGTTAGGTAAAGGACGATTCTTTACATCCTTGGACATGGCATCAGGATTTCACCAAATCCATATTCATGAAGAATCCATCCATAAGACTGCTTTTATCACACCCGATGGCCATTTTGAGTATCTAAGGATGCCTTTTGGGCTTTCTAATGCTCCTGCCGTTTTCCAGAGGTCCATCAATCTTGCGTTAGGACCGTTGAAAGATACGATCGCTCTAGTCTATTTGGATGACATTCTGATCCCCAGCTTTACGTATGAAGAAGGGCTCGATTATCTGCGTCAGTTGCTGAATGCATTGAATTCCGTCGGATTTTCATTGAATATTAGGAAGTGTCGTTTTCTCCAATCCAGTTTAGAATACCTTGGTAGAGAAATATCTAGTGAGGGCGTACGACCAGGCAAAGACAAAATTCAGGCTTTAATAGAGTCTCCTGTTCCTACAAACGTCAAACAAGTCCGACAATTGATGGAATTGGCCGGATACTTCAGAAAGTTTATTCCTGAATTCGCCTCTCGAACAGCGTGTACAACAAAGTTAACAAAACAAAAGGTCACTTTCGAGTGGAATGAAGAACAAGAAAAAGCAAGACAATATTTGATCGAGCATCTAACATCGCGGCCACTTCTAGTTATATTCAATCCGGAACTTTCAACCGAACTGCACACAGATGCAAGTAGCATTGGGTATGGAGCTGTGCTAATCCAAAAGCATAATTTTGTGTCATAAGTGGTAGCATATTTTAGCAAAAGAACAACCGTAGCTGAAGCTAAATATTACTCATACGATCTCGAAACGTTAGCCACTGTCAGAGCCGTAAAGCATTTTCGTGTATATTTGTTTGGCATTAAATTTACGCTTATTACAGATTGTAATGCCGTAAAAGCATCAGCTACCAAAAAGGATCTCATTCCCCGAATTACACGATGGTGGATTTACTTACAAGATTTTAATTTTGAGATAGTATACGGAAAGGGGAGTAGCCTGCCACACGTAGATGATCTAAGTCGGAATCCTATTGACGTTGTTCGACGAATTAGGCATAATGATTGGGCGTGTATGGAACAAAAAGGAAACGAAGAGGTACAAAGCTTGCTGGAAAAACTTAGAGCAGGCGAGCTTGACGCTAACCAATATGTGGAAAAGGACGAAATGCTATATCGCAGGCAAATTAACCAAGCAATGGTTTGTTCCAAAACAAAGTCGTTTAAGTCTGCTGCGAATTTTTCATGATGAGCAGTGTCATGTCGGTGCTGATAAAACTTATGCGTTAATTGCCGAACACTTTTGGTTTCCTCGGATGAGAAATTTCGTCAAGAACTATCTTAGGCATTGCGTAATTTGTGCGGTGAAAAAAACTAGGACTGGCCCATTGCAGCGTTACATAAATCCGGTAGAAAAGCCAGCACACCCATTCCACACTTTACATATGGATTGTCTGGGCCCATTGCCAATATCAGCTGACGGATACAAGCACATTCTGGTCATAATTGATACATTCACGAAGTATTGCATTTTAACGCCTATGAAGACCGTTACCACGGCTGAAACTCGAGAAAAGTTGCAACATGTTTTATCGCTGTTTGGTCTAGGAAAATTATCATGGATGCCGGTACGTCGTTTAAAAATACAAAATTCCCGAAATATTTAAATGAGTGGCAGATTGAATATCACTTCATTACACCGGATATACGAGTACACAGAGGCAATGGTCAGGTTGAAAGGTACATGAGAACCATCAGAAACCTATTAAGAATTGAAACTAAAACCAAAGCAGAATGGCCGAGTGGTTTGTGGAAAATTCAACTGGTATTAAATACAACGATTCAAAAGTCAACTGGTGTGAACCCGCTACAGCTTCTTCTGGGAATCCAAAGTTCGACGCCATTGATCCAGGCATTGTTGCGAAATATATCCCCAGACCTAACTCCTCTTCGTAATCAAAAGTTGGACAGATTACGCGTAGCGAAAAAGCTGTTTGCCAAACCAGGATGCATGGGAGATTTAAATCGAAAGAGAAGAGACCACATCCAATATTCACCTGGAGATTTTGTTTTGATGCATCGTGACTCAAACATGCATATTAGTAAGAGCGACTATGAGTTCTTAGGACCTTACGAAATATTAAAATGTCTTGAAAATGGACGCTATGAAATTAAAAAGGTTGGAACTAATATCATAACCAAAGTGTTAAAAGAGCAATTGAGGTCATGGCCCTTGCAATGGACATTGACCTGTGATATGAAAGAAATTTTGGAGTTTTTGGAAGCTGATGACATAGTTATTGGAAACAGCCCAGGTGAGTTTCATTAATACGGCTTCTGTCTCGATAGTGGCGGAATGTAGTAGAGGTGGTGGCTGCGGTCCCACAAGATTTCCTGTATTCCAGTATTTGTTTATTGGTCTCTAAACCGTTAGAGTTGGAGCCAGGTGGTGGCTGCGGTCCTACAAGATTTAATGTATTCCAGGTTTTGTTTATTGGTCTCTAAACCGTTAGAGTTGGAACCAGGTGGTGGCTGCGGTCCCACAAGATTTCCTGTATTCCTGTATTTGTTTATTGGTCTCTAAACCGTTAGAGTTGGAGCCAGGTGGTGGCTGCGGTCCCACAAGATTTAATGTATTCCAGGTTTTGTTTATTGGTCTCTAAACCATTAGAGTTGGAGCCAGGTCATGGCAGCGGTCCCACAAGATTTCCTGTATTCCAGTATTTGTTTATTGGTCTCTAAACCGTTAGAGTTGGAGCCAGGTGGTGGTTGCGGTCCCACAAGATTTAATGTATTCCAGGTTTTGTTTATTGGTCTCTAAACCGTTAGAGTTGGAGCCAGGTGGTGGCTGCGTTCCCACAAGATTTCCTGTATTCCAGTATTTGTTTATTGGTCTCTAAACCGTTAGAGTTGGAGCCAGGTGGTGGCTGCGGTCCCACACGACTACAAAGAAGCTCATTTGTAGGTACGAAAAAAAATATTTGATTTTATTTACAGATGATCGGACAGGGATTGAGGTGCCGAGTACGTCACCAGAGTCAGGTGGGCCGTAGTAGCAACACTTGATTGAAAGGTGCTGCCACTATCAACCCTTTTGTATGTGGACAGACACGGACGAACATGTTTTGAATGTTCAAAAAGGAAAGATAAGAGGAAGGAGAATTATGAACAGAAATTATGAACAGAGGATGAGCTACTTCTTGTCACTTCTTGTCGAGAGTTTGGTTGAATCGGGTGCTAGTATTGAACTGCCGCTCAAATAAAATTTATCTTGTTTTGAAAGTCGATGCGTTTTAATTTATCTAACAATATATTCAATATTCTTTTAGTGAATCTAACAATACATAGATTTCATTTTTCTCCTGCTAATTTGTTTTTAGATGAATTTTCAAACTTTTCGTTTAGTCAACGATCTGGAAATCTTGTTATCTTAGGTGACTTTAATCCAGATATTTCAGGCTTTAATTCCGTTTCTGATTCTTATCAAACGCTCATGGCTGAACACGGATTTTTATCTTTTATTGCTGAACCTACCAGACCAATTACAGGCACCTGCCTCGACCATCTTTTTACTCGTTTTGAGAATATTGCTCATATTATATATTGCTTTCTGGTAGATCTTGGATAACTGATCATTGAATTACGGGAATCTTTTTTGAAAACATAAAATGTAGTAAACCAAACGTATGATCTCAACTTCTCAAGCCACTTTTGATAAAATTAACTTTTATGAATTTGTTGCAATTTTATTTCTAGCTTTTATTTTTCCCGGGGTTGGAACTAAATCTAAATTAAAGTTTACGAATTGTTAGCCGGTATGCCGTCAGGAACAAAAAAAAAAACCTTTTTTTTTCCAAACAAAACGAGCCCGAACCACATAGCTGGTAGTTTGATCGATAATGGCTGTATGCGCTGTTAACAAAGAAAACCTAAGAGAAATTTGCAACATGCAGCGGGTTAACTGCTGCTACTTTCAGCTGCTCAGCTAGGGGTGGGTTTATGGTTAAAAAAGGGGGAAAAAAAATATACGGAAGTAGCAAATCTAAAAATAAAATTACACACATGTGTCCGTAGGCGCACATTTTTCTTTAAGGAATTCGGAAGTGATGAAAAAAAAAACAACAGAAGTCACGTTATAACGAGTGATTTATTGATCGGAATATCTTATGGCACAATCGATTGAGCACTATCAAAAATTTACTGGTCAAGGTTAATTTGATGGCAGTTAAAACTACCGGAATGGAAACCGCTTCAGAGTGGGCCGCTATCTTTGGCCTTCCCGAAGGCTAATAAGAATTTTTTTCCCTGCGGGTCGCGTGTCTTGTTTGTCTTTTGGTTTTGTTTTGTTCTTTTTTCTATACGCTGGCGAAAACCTACCGGGATCTTTACTACACAGTCTCACAACACAATACTTAGTTGTTGTTTGGTATCCTTCTTCCCTCGTCTTGCTGACTCTCCCTATTATTCCCTGATCCCGTCCGGTTTTCCCTTTATCTTCTATTTTTTTTCTTTTTGTTTTACTGTTTAATTTTGTATGTGAATTATTTTTCTTTTATCTTATTTTTTTAATTTTTTTTTTTTGTCACTTTGACTTAAATCTTGTTTTTTTTAATAATCCTCTATCGAGCTTTGTGGTCAACCAAGAAGTGGCTGCCCCGATTCGACTTATGTACACTCAGACCAATGGTCACCAACCCACACATTCGTGCATTCCATCTATTCGGTTAGTGGACCCAATGTCTGGTATATGTGTACAGCACTCCGCTACCTAGCTGGAGCGTGTAACCATGCCTTGGGGAACAGCAAGACCGCTCTTTAATACACTCAAATGTGCCATTCTGGGAATTTCCTTTTGCCTGAGTGAACATTTCCCCCGAATTCTCTTGGGTTGAAATAACCCCTACTTTCCCAGAATTTGATCCCTGAAATAAGTCGAAGTGACAAAGAAAGTTCATTTTCTATTCATTTGCGATTACGAAAGGGGAACAAAGTCAGGAATCCCTAGATCCCTTAGGTTAAAACTTTTGAAAAGTAACGAAGGAAGAAGGAAGCATTTCTTAAATTAAATTCCCTTATTAAAGGTGGACCCAGTGGGCTTCCGTGCAGATTTTGGGAGAAAAATGGAAATATCGGGTAGCGTCCCACTCTTTATACTGATTATGTTTTATTTTTCAATGTAAGATTTGTTGTTTGTTTTGTTTCTGTCTTGTATTTCGTTTGCTTGTGTGCTTTTATGGATGTGCTGTGTGGTGTGTGTTGCAGACAGTTCGCCTGGCTCTAGGCAGCTTGTGCGGGTTGTAGATATTTCATTTACACAGGGGGTTCCAAACCGTCCATCTGGCTCTAGGTGTGTAGTCCAAATAATATGGCTGTCTGCCACTGCCCGGGTGGACCTACTGATTGTCACTTCCGAGGAACGTAAAGGCAGGAGACTTGGGTATTGGAAGAATCCACAGGTGCTTTTAGCAGATACGTTCCTCCAAAGCGACAACGGACACAACAAACAAGGCGGGTCAAAAGCTGAAAGGGTTAGGAGCTGAAAGGACGGAGCGGTTGTCTTGGCTCTACTTAAGGCTGGAGACTACCCATTAGGGGAGACAAAACAGGGTCGGCTATTTCGTGTTGGACCCTTGCATAACAACCAAAACCTATAGCGCTTTCCTCGCGCTCTTGTAGTAGGCCGTCGGCCTGTTCGGCGGGGTTCTTCCTAAAGTTTTTGAATTTAAATTTTACCGCAACAAATTGAACAATAGGCTACGTTATGAATATTGAGACAGTGTTTATGTTGAAAGAATGCTTTTTTATAACATAATATATTCCTTATGATCTAAAAAAATTATATAAGTTTAAGTGTAAGTAACACTATAGCACACAAAAAGTCGGTGTATCGCCTTAGATCTTGGATAACTCGTACCCTTATTAAAAAACAATCTGAAACGCAAATCAAGAAAAAAATGTTGGAAACATCCATTGAATAGAAACTAAAAAAATAATTTTAATAAACTTTGCACAAAAGTGAATAAGGAAAATAATAGCTATTGTCGTTCTAAAATACAAGCTGCAAGTAGGAATCTTAGGAAAGAGTGGCAAGTCGTTAACAGTATTGTTAGTCAAAAAGTTTGCTAACGCAGATTCCATTAAAATGGTAGTATTAACATTTCAAATCCTTTGGAAATAGCCAACAAATTGAGCAATTACTTTGCTTCCATGGGGAAAATTTCTTTTCCAGGTAGTTCGTAAATTTCTTGTAACTATTGCCCTGGCACTCAAAGCAACGATTATAGAAACAGCTCCGTGTTTGAGTCTATTACGCGATTTGAATTGCTAAAAACTATTTAATTTAATCTTCCTAATTCCAATTCACATGGAGAGATCACGAATTTGGTACTAAGGAACATTGGACCAAATTTAGTATATATTTTGTATTACCTTTTTAATTGTAGCATTATTTCTGGAACTTTTCGCTCTAAACTTAAATGCGCTGTAGCAATTCTTATTTAATAAGTGTAGCAGGAAGACAAATCAAATTATAGACCAATTTCTTTACAGTCTTCAATCTCAAAAGTTTTTGAAAAAATAATTAAAATGAGAATTTGAACCTATCCTAATCATATAAATATGTTTAGTCCCGTGCAGTTTGATTTCAGGACTGGCCTCTCCCCTGAGGATGCTCTATTTTACTTTTGCTCTATCTTATATAAAATGTTAAATAAAAAACATTTTTGTGGACATACAAAACAAAGCTGTATGATTCATTTTGCGTCAACTTGCACATCTTGACATTTATTACTATTGTATCTTTAAGAAAATTTGTGTTATGTTACTGTATTATTTCACCTCACATTGTGAATTGTCACCTCACAACCCATAGAATATAGTTAAAAAATCTGACTAATGACCTTTTTACTAACAGCAACTCAATGCAAGAATATTTGACTTCGAGCAGACGAAGTAAAAAGTTGTTAAGCTGTACCGAATTGTATACAGTATAAAGCACTTGTTGAAATAAAAATAATCGTTGAAATTTCTATAAAAAAAATATAAGAATGTGTTTTTCTGTTAACTATTCCTGAAAACTATCAAGAAACAGTGGGGCTGCAGTTCAAGGTGGACCTGAACCTCATCCAACAAGCGTATCCAGTCAGCTATGTGCCTTCGGTTCTGCAAGTCTTGTCTAAATCCTCTTTTAACATCAAAGGTCTTGGTGAGTTTTTTACTGGCCTTGGAGCAATGTGCATTTTTTTTTTAGAACTTAACATCCAGATATAGTTTCTATACTAGATGTTTGGGCTCAGTGGTTATTTCGCTCCATGGGTGGAATCCAATATTTACTGACACTGCCATGTGCGACGTGTCTGTCGTAGTTCAGTCGCCTATCCGCAGCTGTTCCAGCGACGTGTAAGATTAACGGTAATGCCAAACTGTCCTAGATCAGACCTTTTATATCGAGGAAGAGAAACTCCCCTTAAGGGATAAATCCTTCAAAGCGTACTCCCTTATAATACTTATAATTGGGGTGGTAAGTACCGGCGATCAGGTTGGTCGACGAGGTCATTGCTCTTGCAATGTGTCTTCGAGTCAACTTAATGACGAAATTGTCCATTCTTATTAGGTTCGCTCTATTGTGTAACACTTTATTAGGATAGAATTTTATGTACTCAGACTCTTGTGTTCTGTATAAGCGAAGACAAGCCCTAAGACAAGTCCTCTCAAACACCCGAATCATCTAAAATAAACATGTTCTCACATTGAACCACACTAAATACAAACATATGCCGGATAAGGGTCATATAGCAGATCACCTTCACCCTTGCTTGGAGTTGGCTGCTATAAAACAATCTCTTTGCAAGGGCAAAATCACCTTTCGCTCTGGACAGAGCATACTTTTCTAGAATATAGATATTGATCTAGCCATGTCACTAGGTATTTGTCTTCATTTTATTTCGACAATTAAGTGGCTGCCCGTGTTGGGCGACGATAGAAAACGTTCGCCAATTATTTCTGGTATCTCTAGAGGCGTCAGACAAAGGCGTGCTAAACAGAATGGTTTCCGATTTCTGAAAGTTGATTTTCAACTTGCATCCATCGCAATATCGTTTAATTTTATCGAAGTCACGTTGCAAAAGTATATTAATGACCTCGATCTTTGGACCCGAGTAAGATTAACGGTACCGCGATTAAGTCGTCTACGTACGTTATCGCATGGTGAAGTGAACCTATGATAGGTTGTGTAATTGTTGAATGGAATTGGCGAAGTTATCTCTCCCTTTTGCATACCGTTCTTAATGATAAATGTTCCAGCAGAAGTCACATCGCCATTTTTCAAGATGAACTGTCTGTGGGCATATTGAAAAGAATATACAGAAGTGGTTTACTGTTCAGCTTGAAGAAGAGTCCCTCAAACAATACAGTATGGAAGGCTTTTTCCAAGTCTATCAGACAGGCACCAGTGCACTGCTTCTTGCCTTTGTTCTATTGGATATCAGAAACCTGTTTAGATGCAGCATGAATAACATTATGCCCTACCTTGAAACCAAATTGATTAACCGGAACTATATGTTTGCCCTCAACTCACTTAGGCAAGACTCTATTGATCACCTTCTCGAAAACCTTACTGATGTTTGGAAGGAGACTGTTGTTGAGAAGGAGACACCTTATTGATGTTTGGAAAAAAATTTCTTTTGCCAAAATGCCAAAACGTAAACTTTTCATTGTCACCAGCAAAAACAATAGCTATTCAAGCATCACCAATAGCATTTATAGTAGTACCATTATCTACAAACCAGAAACAATACCTTGAATATACCTACATATGTACATATGAGAGAAATTTTCCAATAAGCTTGCTCTCACCTTGTACTACACGGAAAATCCATAGGAACATCCATCTAACACAGCTGATAGCCTTCTCTTTTGAATATATCCAACACATCAAGATTGCTTCTATAAAACAGTAAGGTAAAAATCACCTATATACTCGTATGTTTGCAGAAATAAAGATATTGATCTACAATTGCTACATCCCACGGTATTTGACTAAAGTAAGACGTAATTCTTTCCCCCATGATAGGAAATTTGCGACAATTGCTTCTATTTTTCATACAGACCCCTAAACAAAAGTGTTTTAGAAATAATGATTTTCAAATCCTGAAAGCTGATCTTTAACTTCTAACAACAGGAACTCGGGATAGAAGACATTTCTTGAACACGACGGATTATCCGTTACTTTAACGTGCATAAACGGTCGACACACAACGCTGTGCGGCCTCTCTGTTTGCGAAACAGCATATCTCAAGCGTTTCGTGTAGTTTTCAATAATTCACCTCCTATTACAGCCTTCACAATCGAAAATGTGTCTGACGTTCTTAGATAAATAAAAAATATCGCATTGATGGAATTTTCTTTAGACGAAACAACTCTGTAGAATGAGCAAATAATTACAAATTTCGATGTAATTTATTTAGACAAGTACTTCTCCAACAACACATTCCATACTCTGATTTCGAATGAAATCATAACTATTGATTCTAAAATGATAAAACAACAACATTTTCTAAGACTTTACTAAGTATCTACTATGTAGATACTGCTTAAGTTTATAAGGCGGTATATCCATGTATGCTAATCTATTGTAACTCCCAGATATTTGAAATTTTCTGCTGTGTCAATTTTAAAACAGTTTGCACTGCAGGCAAAACGGGTGTATTTGTTGTTACATAAAAAGTGCCTAGTAGCATTGTATATAAAACTAATAGTACTATCACTTGAGGAAATCGATGGTGGTGCCTCTAACTGCCAAAGTGAACATCCGTCGCTTAGTACCACAAAAATATTACTCTCTCTTGCCTCAACAATTTCCATATGCACTCATAAGACATAACACATTTCCGTTCTAATCTAAGCAATCCCATTCCAGTAACTCTCTATGTACAAACCCACCCCACTCAAACATCATGCTGTGTAGTGTATCGAGTAAGATTGATACTTTGCAATGTGAATAACTCGGCGGCCTAACCCAACGCAGTGCTACACTGTCAGTTGCCCTCAATGTCCTGGTAGTTGTAAGATTCTTCTGCATGTAAATCTGAAAGATAATGAAAATGAAGCGAAAGGAATACTCGTATGCTCCAAAAAAATACACACACATACATAGGACATTCCGTTTTGCTTATTTTATACAAACATAATATTTCCTTTCCACCTATGCCTGCAGTGTGGGGTCTGGGGCATAGATAAATTAAACTAGATGTCAAACTCTACTAATACTTTTGCAAACCCTTAACTTTAGCACAGACACACTGTAAGTGAATTCCAACAATTTTGCATCTCTATAACTTTGTCAAAATTTGCTAGAATGAGAGAAATTTACAAGTAAAATTGCTAGAATGAGAGCGATTTGCACGAGTGTGTGTAATGTGGATGACGTTTTTTGGTTCCAATGGGCGTGGTTTGTATAAAAAATTAGATAAATTGCCATTGATCACAATTCACACGTATTCATTTACAGAGTTTCACGGATAGTGACGATCAGTAGAAAACCGGTTTTGATTTTCCAATATGGAAAGTTTGATATCTAGGTGTAGTTAGTCTATGCCATAGACTATTGATATTGGAAAATCAAAACCGGTTTTCTACTGATCGTCACTATCCGTGAGACTCTGTCCGTGAATACGTGTGAATTGTGATCGATGGCAATTTATCTCCTTTTTTATACAAACTACGCCCATTTGAACCAAAAAACGTCATCCACATTACACACACTCGTGCAAATCGCTCTCATTCTAGCAATTTTACTTGTAGATTGCTCTCATTCTAGCAAATTTTGACAAAGTTATAGAGATGCGAAAGTGTTGGAATTCACTTACAATGTGTCTGTGCGAAAGTTAAGGGTTTGCAAAAGTATTAGTAGAGTTTGACATCTAGTTTAGTTTATCTATGGTCTATGGTCTGGGGGGAGTGTGTGTGTTTATTTCATTGCGAAGAACTGATCGGCCTGAGCCATCGGCAGTGCAGCGCTAGTTTCCGTCATAAGTGTATGTTCTTTTAAGAATTTGTTTGTGATTTTCAGTCTGTGCTTTTCGTCAATTACTGATATACCATATGTACATACAAACATATTATAATTCATTGGTAGATTTTATTGCTTCCTTTAATTTTCCCGCACTTTTATTTGATTTTCAGAATGTGTGAATGTTAATACAAAGATCGTGGCAATATCAAAAGAACATTTTCGTTGTCATTTTTTACAGTTCCTGAAGATCATAGAAGGGATGCTTGGTTAAAACATGGTCAATGTAATACATTGGAAAAACTAATTTTCATTTGTCAAACCCATTTTTATAGCAAAGATGTAAAGGTGAAAGCACATCGAAAACTGCTACTAGTACGAGTATCTAAAACTGCCCTGCCAATGTCATCGATGTCAATGTGCAGTTGGTCTGATTTATCTATCGACCAGTTTTGCTTTAGAATCATGGAAAACATCAGAGACATAAAGCTTACTTCAGCGGTCATTTGCAACTTTTTCATAAAGCAAATGCACATTGGACAAATGCCGAAAAAGATTTGTGTCTGAAGTTTTTTTATAAGTCTCCCTCATTATATTCTCATATGGTGAGCTCAGGACTCAGTTTACCACAATAAACACAATCTATCGATGGCATTCTTCCTTATGCTTACCGGCCGGTTTTTCAAACCAAATGATTAATCTTTTAAATAGCAAGGTAGAAACGATGTCAAGCATACGCACCTTTTGTATTAATTTTTGATGAAATGGCAATCAAACCTGAAGTTGATTACAACATTAAAAATGACATGGTATACGGCTTTTCTGAATTCGAGGAGCTGGGTAGACGCGTCACTGTAGCCTCCAAAGTAATGGTTTTTGCCCTTAGGGGATTAAATAAAAATTGGAAGCAAACCACATCTTATTATATAGGATGCCCGAAAGGTGATGAAATTGCCGAGATATTGAAATTAACAGTATCAAAAACTTTAGAGTTTGGTCTGCAAGTTATTGCTATTTGTTGCGACCAAGGTAGCAATAATAGAAGAGCATACAAATTACTTAAGGCAAACGAAAACAAGAAATTTTTCGATATTGAAAATCAACGAATTTTTCATCTATATGACTACCCTCACTTATTCAAAAGTGTGCGAAATTGTTTGTTTAATAATCCAATTATAATATCTAATGATATTGTTTCATGGCGAATCCTAGTCAAACTTTTTGAAGAGGATTTCAAGAACATCTTTCAAGTGTGCTTTAAACTAACCAAGAGTCATATAAACCCGAACAACTTTGAAAAATTGTCAGTGAAATTGGCTACCCAAGTTTTTAGTGCTAATGTTGCTGCTGGAGTCTTCAACGCAATGTCAGTGTGGCGACCTGTCAGCGATGACGAGCTCTGAGTTGACACGCAGGTTTACGCTCTCGCCACTCATCGCTTCACTACATAGTTCTCTCTACACCCACGATGCGCTCTCTCGCTCGCCGGTAATCCTCCACACAACTTCGGCTACGCGAGTTAGTCGGTTAGAGATCGTGTCAGAGCGTGATAGTTTAAATAAATAAAAATAAAGAAGTTCTATCGAAATTACCACTTGTGTTTGTTATGCTATCTACTGTTTCAGTACCAGTCATTACATTGGCGACGAGGATAAAAAAAAAAGGAGAAACAAACAGACAGTACTCGTAAGTACTCGTACACACATAACGTGGTGTGGATAAATGATTAAATAATTACATTCAATTGTAAACAAGTTCATGCTTGAACAGGTGAATTGATCCACATTAAATTGTGAGAAACAGAGAGAGAGAGAGAGAGAGAGGGATATATACATAAATATATAGACTGCACATTCAATTGTGGTGAAGATTGCTTATTACATTCAATTGTAAAACTGGGAAAAACAATAAGTTTCGTGTTTCTCTTAGCAAACAGACCAGCTGGCTTAATCGTTCTTGGTGCATCAGGTTCATAAAAATGAATGACACCGGAATAACACAATTTCTGTGTGAGACTATTGGTAGAGCGGTCATTCGATCCGAATGGTAGAAATGGCTCCGTTCATTCTCATTGTATTTGGAGTCGGTAGAAATCATAGACGCGAGTATGTAGTATACTCAGAGAAAAAAACAAAAAGAAAGAAAAGTGAGTGGATGAGCGGAAGTAAGAAAGTTTATAACAGACGTGAGTTATGCCCATTAAATTGGACTAAATTGTTGTAATCGCATTAAATTGCAGGGAAAAGGGGATTACATTTAATTGTAAACCATTGGCATTAAATTGCGTAGTTGAACATTAAATTGTTCTTCCTAAAAGAGAATAGAGAGGAGCAAGAGTGAGTAAAGCATCACTCCGGGCATAGGCATTCCGGGAAATAAGGATGAGTTTATACGATCGACAAATCTTTGATCCGATCAGAATGGTAGAGATGGTATCGGTCATCATATACGTGATAGATATGTGTACATGAGAAAATCGCGAGCCAGACGGAATCTATGGCCCCTACACCATCGTCGAGTGGGATCAATAACATTTTATCTGCGCAATAGGAGAAATATTCAAACCATGACAGAGAATGCCAGAGATATGGGCGATTAGGTCATTTTAGAGAGAGTAGTGGCTGCCCGGCCAGAAATATCAGATGCAATAAGTGTGGGTTTGTGGGATATTTCGCCAGAAGATTTAGGACTAAAACAGATAAACGAAAGAATAATTTTGAAGACAGGTGGAGTTCGAAAAGAAAAAGGTTTGGACAGTCAAATATAAGGTTTGTAGACGACTAAAAGGAAGAGAAAAAGGTGAACAAAGCGGAAAGGGATCATGAACATGACTGCTTCGAAATAACAGAAGAGCTAGGCGAGCCATCTAGTGGGAAAATTGTTTGCTCTGTTGGGGGATGTAACCTAGCGATGGTTATGGATTCAGGGTCACGATTCAATCTTATAGGGGAAAAAGACTGGGAACAATTATTTATAACAATTCGAGAGCATTGCTGAACATCCGAAAGGAATCACCAAACCGGTTCAGAGCGTATGCAGGTAAAGATCTGCTTGAAATAATATCAGTTTTTGAAGGCCCCATAAGCGTGAACGAGCGAGTAGAAGCAATCTCTTCGGTCTACGTTATTAAGAACGGCAAACAATCATTACCAGGCATTGAAAAAACCATCAAATTAGAAGTTTTTAAAATTGGGGTTGACATTAATCATCTTGAAGAACATCTACCATTCCCAAAAATAAAAGATATACAGGTTCAACTATCATGAGGTGAGTCAGTCAAGTCGGTACAACAACATCTACGTCGTATTCCATCTGCGTTATAGGACATTGTGACATATCTAGGTAAGTTCATTCCGGATATGGCAGACGTTACGGAACCATTATGAAGTCTCCTTAAAAAAAAAACGTCCCCTTTACGTGGGGCGAAAAACAAGAGCAGGTGTTCCGGCGATTAAAGAATTCTCTTGTGAAAATTGCCACTCTAGTTTATTTTAACTGCAAGAATCGCACTCGTCTAATAGCCGATGCAAGTCCAGTCGCGTTGGGTGCAGTCCTGTTGCAGTTTCAAGATGGAAACTCTCAATTTATCTCATTTGCCAGCAAAACCTCTCTACTGTAGAGAGGAGATATTCACAAACTGAAAAGGAAAGCCTGGCGTTAGTTTGAGCTGTAAAACGCTGTTATTACTATCTCGCAGGAATAACTTTTGAGCTTTTGACTGATCATAAGCCCCTAGAAGCCATTTTTCAAACTAACATCAAAGTCTCCAGCTCGGACTGAAAGATGGGTACTGAGACTTCAATCCTTTAAGTTTAAAGTCATATATCAGGCGGGTAAATTGAACATGGCCGATTCATTATCAAGATTGTACAAAACTGAAGAAACTGACTCGTTTGACACCCATTGTGACAGCGTCTGTGCACTCATCGAAAATACGGTTTTCCACGCACTTACAATAAGCGAGATAGTAAAATGCATCAACACGGATCAAGAACTCGTAGAAGCAGTAAAAAGTGTAAAGAGTGACGATTGGAGGACCAATGCTAAAAACAAGTTCTTCCCATTTCGGTTGGAATTGTGCACCCTGGGGACATTCTCTTTCGCGGTGCCCGAATTGTCATACAAGCGGCATTACGACGAAGAGTACTAGACCTAGGGCACGAACCTCATCCAGGAGAATCAGTCATGAAGCGCAGACTTCGGTCAAAAGTATGGCGGCCGCTAATGGACAGGGAAGGAAAGTCATTTGTGAAGCAGTGTCGTGAATGTCCACTAGTTTCAAAACCATCACCACGAGTTCCCATGCAACGACATGCATTCCCAGACGGACCTTAGCAATGCATCGTAATCGACTTATTGCGGCCATTACCAAACCACGATTTCAGTTTTGTCATCATTGATTATTACCCCCGATATCAAGAGACAAATTTTATGAAGAATTACAATAGCGGATATCATAGGCAACTTGGAGGAAAAATTCTGCAGGTTAGGCTACCCTAAGTCGATAAAGGCAGACAACGGTCGGCAATTCGTTAGCAGCAAATTCAAAGACTATTTTGAAGCCAACAATACTGAATTAACCACCTCGCTCCCCTATTGGCCATAGGCGAACGGCGAGGTGGAGAACATGAATCGATCTATTCTGATGCGGCATCAAATTGCCCACGAAAAGGGGGCAGATTATGAAAGGGAAATACAAAAGTTCACCTTAATGTAAAACGTTACACCACATGGTACAACCGGTGAGTCACCGTCGAAGCTTCTTTAAAACAGAACAATCAGGGACAAGATCCCCTCTGTACAAGATATAAGCGGAAATATTTTAGATTCAGAGGCACGAGACTTAGACACAATGAGCAAACATTCAGGGAAAGAAAGGGAAGACAGAGACCGGAGAGCAAAAGAAAGAGGTATTGGTGTCGGCGATAAGGTTTTTCTTCGTAACCTGGTTCCTGAAAACAAATTAACACCGACTTTTGACTCAACTGAGCTGAAGTGGTCCAAAGAGGCCCGAGCGAAGTAGTTCAGATGAAATGTAACCCATGTAAAGAAGATTCCAACTCCATCTCAGACTGTTGTACAGCAATCAACAACTGAGGAGACTCACGGCCTCTCACCTGGGGAAGGTAAAGAAGACGTCGCAGATGATGCTCGGACTGAGGATTCTTCCATGAAGCTGAAGCTAAAAAAAACCGTAGGGATGTGGCGACCTGTCAGCGAGGACGAGCTCTGAGCTGACACGCTAGTTTGCGCTGTCGCCACTCATCGCTACGCTATACAATTTAAAACTGAAGCCGATAAGAAGATTGCTGCCTCAAAGGCAAATCTTTTAAGCAAACTGAATGACCTTTTCGAAAACTTAAATAGCTACAGTTTAAATATTATAAAGCAATCCTCATCGACACCCTATTTCACTACATAGTGAGACTCTGCAGTCCATTAAAATTGCTAGGCCATATTGCTTTGGAGGGTTACTACAAAGTTTACTTGCTGTAGAATTAATATGAGAAAAACTTAAAAATGACTATTGAGTGTACGTGATTCAATAATTATAAATTAGTTTTCAAATTCACAAATTACACTTTTATTCAAAAAATTAAATATTATAGAAATTACTTAGATATTGAATCTTTTAAACAACTACATTTAAGTTTTAGGTTTTACGCATGTGACCAGCTCTCGTGGGTGACTGAGTCTAGCTCTTTTAGCTCTTTAGTTTTTTTCTTATGTGGCGGGAGAATTGCCAGCTTATAATAACTTAAATCGACCACATAGCTCCCCTCCGAAAAAAATTATTAATTTGTAAACAAAACAGATGAATATAATGATTGCTTAAGTTTTAAATTTTATGTAAATATAACATATGTGAGTTTAATTCTTAGTTCAATGTTGTTCAAAATATTCTTTACAATAAAATTTCAATTTTCAAAATTTGATTCATAGACGTTGTAAGCTAGTTTAAGTCTATTTAACGGGTGGCCGTGGTGTAGTGGTAGTAGCAAACGCTTCTCACTCGGAGGGTCCAGGTTCGAATCCTGCCCATGGCAAAATCAGTTTTTCATTGTATAATTGGAACTCAGACAAAAAAATTCTGCGTGTGAAGGCATAACACTGACACGTAGATTTGGCTGTTATAAGAGTTTCAAGCATGAAAAAAAATACTGGGAATTATATCTCGAATCACTCTGAGTGAAGAAAAACTCTCCGTCCTATTCGGACTCCCACCCCTGGAGAGTAAACATAGAAACCAAACACACCTGAGTTTCAAACCACTACAAAAACAATTTTCCTTTCTCCTCCTTCTATCTTTCCGCCCGCGCCCTGGCAACAGTAAAAGGGTATCAACCCCTTAGGCGCGCGTAAATTATAAAAAAAAAAAAAAAAAAAAAAAAAAAAATTGAAATTGATTTGTTTTTTTCTTTTACGCCTAGTATAAAAAATTTTCTAGTTTGTCTTAAAATTTTGAAAGGTTCAAGACTTACTTTCAATGCATCTTTGCGAATAAAATCAAATTTGCAGTTATGAATACTTTCAGGCACATATGAATTTGGCTTAACCTGTGACCGAGGTGGTTTAAATGTAATATGACGCATTCGTTTTGAAATAATGTTGTAGAATCTTCATTTTTTAACATTTCGGACTGGACGAAAAATTCCCCTGGAACCTTGAGAGGCTGACCATAAACTAGTTCGGCTAGTGAGATATTGAGATCTTCCTTAATTGTTGTAACCCTGAAAGCACTAAGGGCAGATCCTCGCTCCAGTTCTTTGTACGTCCACGCACTTTTATAGAATCCTTAAGTTGACGATGAACTCTCTTGATCATTCCGTTTCTCTGAGTGTGGTAGCTCGAATAACTTCGATTTAAATTGAATTCCTTGGTCAGTAGTTATTCGAGAGGGACAACCGAATCTTGCTACATAACCTCTAATGAAAGCTTTGGCAACTGTTACAGCGGTGCCGTTCCTTAGTGTATAAGCTTCTGGCCATCTCATGCTGCGATGTATTATTGTTAATATATAGGTATATCCCTGTGATGGCGGCAGAGATCCAACCAAATCTACATGTGTATGTTCAAAACGTTCTGAAGTGATAGTAAAATAATCGATTTCTGACTTGATATGCCGTAGGACTTTCGATTTTTGGCAGTGTAGGCAACTCTTAGCCCAGTAACCGGTGTCTGTGTTCATTCCTAGCCAGAAAAATTGTGCAGCACACAACTTTCTAGTAGCTCTCACCCTAGGGTGAGACAGGCCACGTAACTTATCAAAAGATGTTTTTCTAAAACATTCGGGCAAATATGGTCTATTGTTACTTGTTGACGTTTAGAACCAAATTTTAATATCTGTATTTGGAATTAAAATATATTCCAAATTGACCTTTTCTGATTGAGTACTAGAGAGTAATCGTTGAAGTTTTGGGTCCTCTTCTTGACTTTTGGCTAATTTTTGAGCGTCCATACTGGTCAAAGTTATACTAGAAACTTCATCGGGTGTGCATGACAAAAAATCGGCTGCCACATTGGCCTTGCCCGAGATGTGCCTTATGTCACTTGTAAACTGGGTGTCTAGTTTGACGGGGACTACGTTCTGTTTTTGACATAAGGGTAGCGGTTAAAGGCTTGTGGCCAGCGAATTGCTTAAAATGCTTTATAGCCAGGTAAATGGCAAAAATTTCCCGGTCGAAAGTGGAGTACCATGTTTCTGCAGGCTGCAATTTTTTTGAGAACAATTATAAAGGTATCCAAAAACGTTGATGTTTATCGAATTGATGCAAAACTGCACCTACTGCAACGATAGACGTATTAGTGGTTATATTGAACTTTGTGCTTTTGATCGGATGAGCTAAAAGTGTGGCAGAGGCCAAGGCTTCTTTTGCTTTTTCAAAACCGATACTCCATTTGTCTGGCCAATTAAATTTTTTTCAGTTTTTGGCTGTCTTGACAAGTGCGAATAAATTGGTGCTAAATATTCATCAAGTTTAGGGATAAACCTATTATAAAAATATATCATACCTAGGAACTGCTGCGCTTGTTTCACACTGGTTAGAGGTTTGAGGGAAAGAATTGCATCTACTCTTTCTTTGGACTGTACAATACCATCTTTGCTTAAAATGTGTGCAAGGAAAGTAAGACTTTTACTGCCGAAAATGCATTTTGAGACATTGGTTTTTACATCGTTTTCACTCAAACGTTGAAATAATTTTTCTAGATGAAGTTTATGTTCTTCGACTAACTTACTGGCAATCAGTATATCGTCGAGGTATGGAAAAGCAAAAGTCAAACCTATCAAAATCTTATTAATAAACCGCTGAAAAGTCTGGGCGGCGTTCCGCAGGACAAAAGGCATGCATAAAAATTCAAATAAGCCAAAAGGCGTTATAATGGACGTTTTATAAATATCTTCCTTTGCAATATGGATGGGGTGAAAAACTGTCACGAGATCAATCTTCGAAAAAACACAACATCTGTTTAAATGCATGTTTGCATCTTGAACGTGAGATATTGGAAAACTATCCGGTGTCGTGCATGCATTGAGACGACGGTAGTCACCGCAAGGTCTTCAATCATTGCTCCCATTCTTATTTACTAAATGTAATGGCGAAGAAATAGGAGAGGAAGATGACCAACATATTCCCAAGCCAACCATGTACTCGAATTCTTTTCTTGCTAGATCGTATTTAGCTTTATCTAGTCTTCATGGCTTTGAGTATGGCAATTCACCCGTAGTATTAATATGATGTATTACATCATGATTGATTGGTAGGTTATAGTTAGGAGCGGATGTAAGAATTTTAAATTTCTTAATAATTTTACCATAGGGATTCGAAAGTTGAATTAATTTTGGAGTTAGGGTACTTACGAGTATGTTCCTCGTTATCGTATTTACTGTCAGTGAGATAGTTGCATCTATTAGACGCTTAAGCTTTAAATCAACTAATAAATTAAATTTGGACATAAAGTCTGCGCCGATGATTGGATAACTGACGGAGGCTACAATGTACCGAATGTGTTTATGGTTGAACCATTCGCTGCCGATAAACAAAAATTAGAATCCTTTTTGTCACGAGTGAAAAATTGTACTGGAGTAGTTGATACGCCTGCTCCTGTATATATCAAAAATTTAGGTTTAGAATTTTTACATCTCACAACTAAACGGCGGCATGAGCGACTACTAGCGCCAGTTTCACTAGCAGCCGTAGCTAATTTTTTGAATCGAAATCACATGGTTTACGACACTTTTCCACATCTTTGCCGAATTTATGATGAAAATAACAGTCTCGAGACTTGGGTTTTGGTTCTGCACCTACTCTGACTGTGGTTACTACGATATGAAAGGGATTTACTATGAGAACGCGATCGCTTATAGGTTTGAATCGAAGATACAGAAAATTTGTCTAGTTTTTGCTCGATCGCTTGAAGTCTACTTGAAACAACAGCAGGTATGTTTCCTACTTCATGAATTTTATCAGCCATTTTCATAAGTTAACCGAATATTCTCACTTTCCGTTTCAGTTTTCAGTTTTTTTCAGTTTTCGATGCATTTTATTTTCTTAATCACTAACTCTTACATACTAACAAAAAATGCTTAAATGCTAGCTTATAATCACTTAACAATCTTATACTAACTTACTGGCCCCACACAGGCACTCTAAGCTACTCTAAATTCTTATATCTATGTCTTTCGATTTCATTTACATTTTATTTGGAAATATTTATTTTATATACTTAGGGCTAAGAAAAAAATTTGATTACAAAAACTTAGCATATGGACAATTTTTATTTTTTATAAAAACTTAATATCTAACTTAAAAAAAAACCTTAGACTACTTAACCTACATACACAAAATACACATAAACATACTTAGACATAATACACAATAATATACATATGTTAGTATATACCTTTATATACACTAACGCATGTATATATTACTTAAATGCTAACCTAAACCTATGTGAGCTGGTCATCGCTATTTACAAAGCAAATATATTGGTCAGCCCTGCCTCATTAGTGAGGCTGGTCCATAAGATTAACGGAACCGCTGATATATCCTGGATCAAACATTTCTGATCTAGGTAGAGGAATGCTTCCGGTGGAACGAAGCCGTCAGAGCGTACACTCTCGTGGTAAAGGTAATTGGGGTAGTAAGCCCCAGATATTAGGTTATTCGTCGAGGTCATTGCTCTTGCAATGTCAGCTTAATTACGAAGTTGTCCACTCGTATTAGGTTCGCCCTGTTGTAAAGGACCTCATTAGGATAAAATTTCTTGTACTCCGACTCTGGTGTTCTGTACAAGCGAAGACAAGCCCTAAGGCAAGCCCTCTCAAACACCCAAATCTTTTCCATTAAGCTTGCTCGTACATTGAACCACACGGGACACCCAAATACCAGCATGGGCCTGATAAGGGCCATGTAGCAGATTACCTTTACCCTCGCATCGAGTTGGCTGCTATAAAACAGTCTCTTTATAAGGGCAAAAGTGCCTTTAGCTCTGACCAGAGCAGCATCTACATTTTTGCCAAAATACAGAAACTGATCTAGCCAGATTCCAAGGTACGAGTATCTGACTACATTTCGACAGGCAAGAGGTTGTGCGCGTTGTCCAACGATAGAGAACTTTCGTCAATTTTTTCTGGTATCCCTAGAGGCTCCAGACAACGGCGTCCTAAAGAGAATGGTTTCCGACTTCTGAAAGTTGATTTTCAACTTCCAGTCATCGCAAAATCGTCTTATCTTATCGAAGTCACGCTGCAAGAGAGTATTAATGACCTCGATTTTTGGACCTGTTCTGTACGCTACCAAATCGTCTGCGTACGCAATAGTATGGGAAAGTGAACCTATCAAGTCGCTTGTATAAATGTTAAAAAGGATCGGCGAATTGACCGCGCCTTGCTGCAGACCATTTTTAATTTGAAATATTCCAACAGAAGTCACATCGCCATTTTTCACGATGAACTGTCTGTTGGTTAGCATATTATAAAGAATGTACAAGAGTGGTTTACTGATCCCCAGCCTAGTCAGCTTATAGAAAAGACCCTCTAACCATACGGTGTCGAAAGCCTTCTCCAAGTCAACAAGGCAGGCAGCAGTGCATTGTTTTTTGGCTTTATTCCATTGGATATCGGACACCAGTTTAGACGCGGCATGTGAGATATCATGTCCCGCCTTAAAACCGAATTGATTATCCGGAACTATATGTTTGTCCTCAACCCACCTAGACAGAGCTCTATTAATTACTTTTTCAAAAACCTTACTGATATTCGGAAGGAGACTTATCGACCGGAGATTCGCCGGATTGGATATATCCTTCCCCTTTTTGGGGATAGGTTGAACCACCGCCGTTTTCCAATGCGCTGGATAATGTGCATTATTCATTGCATTATTAAACAGGATGGTGTAAATGTCCACCGCTTCTAGAGGAAGATGTCGAAGCACGATGTTCGGAATACCATCGGTCCCCACTGATTTCTTTGCCCTGATTGTGTCGAAGATCTCATGGAGTTCTTCCTTCGAAATGAACGGGGGTAGGTCACCCTCTCTGGCAATGACATTATTTGCAATATTTTCGTCACTAAACCGCGTGAAACCAGAGCCGTTGGATCGCCAATTCTCTATTTCATTTCGAATGTAGCAGTTGTCCACCAAGACGCGATTGTCCAGGTCATAATTAGGGCCAATGATATCAATGGCCTTGTATACTTTCTGGAAAGTCGCCCCTATGGCCTCAACCTTCTCCTGTGGATCCTCGATCACAAAGAAGTTGTCATCATCAGCGGCCTCATTTGGATCAATACCTGCTATTGTCAGTAACCGTTCGTTGTCTGTTGTCCGGGCTATTTTAACACTGAAGGTCGTTTTGATTTTTTCTTCGAAATAGTTTATTTATTTGCGGAAATATATTCGGGTTGCTGGTGTTTACAGCCCGAACCTTGTTGTTCCAATACAAACTTACAGAAATTCTGTAATTCTCTTTTATTAGCGTTTGAATATTTTTAATCGACGACTTCAGTGTCCTAATCTCTGGGTCTTGTCTGTCAGTTAGCTGTCTGTACAAGTTTTTAAGTCTTGTCAGAAGTCTACTTTTCTGTCGGTGCAGTGCGTCAATAGTAGGATTGCGGAACAGGTCTTCGTTAGTCGTACGTCGATAGCGCGGTATTGTAGTGTCCATAGTTTGTTTAATTGTCTCGTCCATTTGTTTTAGGTAATTGTCGATCTCCTCGTTTGACAAATTCCTATTGGACGGTGGGTGGAGCCTGTTCGAGGAGAGCGCTCTAGTCAAGGTTGCGGAGAAGCGTGTCCATCGAGTCTTACTGTAGTTGTAAGAATATCTTTGGACAAACTCCTCCAATTCCACAATTTCGTTGGGAACTGTAATTTCGGTGCTAAAACCGCAATGGTCGCTGTCATACACGAATGTGCGCAGACAGTTTAATGTTTGTAAATTCGTACCTGTCAGTCGTATACATTCGTCGTACAGCAGTAGATCCAAATAAGACCCGCCTCTGGGAAACGACGGGTTATCTGTCGCTTTAAGACCGAGTCTGTACATGACATCGTGCTGACCCCACCAATCGAGTAGTAGGTTCCCTCTACTATTTGGCAAATTATTTCCCCAATCTCTATGTCTAGCGTTGAAATCCCCGCCGATTATAAAATAATTCTCCCCCGATTCCAGCCTCAGAAGTCGAAAAAGCGTGTCGAGCTCTGTAATGAATAGGGTGGATTGTGAAGCCTCAGGTGCATAAACAGAGGCCAAGTACAGCCGCTTTCCACTGCGGAGCGGGATGTAAACGACGACTGCCTCCAACACCCGGAACCTGCGCAACACCCCCTTGTACACTCTGTGAAATTTTATACCCTCTTTAATGAAGATCGCGACCCCGCCTCCACGTTTGGATCTGGGCCGGTTTCTTCTTTTAACAATATAATTATTGTACTCCAGTTTATGCTTATCGGTTAGCTTGGTTTCGCTAGCGAAAAGCACATCAGGAGTTTGGTCTTGTAGCAAATTAAACATCGCGGCTCTTCGTTCGATCCTAATCAATGAACTCACATTCACCGCAAGGACCTTCAAAGTTTGCTCCACCATGTGCGTACCCATTACGGCATGTGTTGCGTTAGGCCCGGCAGCAACGCGTAGATCTGGTCCACCCGCTTGGCCTGTTCTTGAACCTGCTTTTGCAGCTGAGCCATCTGCCCTTGGATTGCGAGCAAGATGGCTAGCATGTTGGGTGCAGCTTCCGTTGTTCTCGGCATCGGAGCCGGAGAAGCAACAGTCGCTTGCTGTACCGTAGCCCCCCTACTTGACGCCATTTGGGCGTAGGAAATTTGGGGCGTGACGGCTGGTGTTTGAAACCTCACAGGTGAACGTTTGACCTCCACCTTCTGCTGCCGAGCCAATTTTGCTTTTTTAATTTCGGTGAACTTAGTACAACCCCGATAGTTTGCGGTGTGTCCCACGTTCCCACATAATACGCACGAGAGCTGCGACCTATCGGATGCTCCGTCAACACCCAGAGCACACTCCTCGGAACTGTGGTTCTTTGCGCACTTCACGCATCGAGGCTGCATTTGGCAGTTCGACGCGGCGTGCCCGAACCTCTGGCAGCGAACGCATTGTATAACGCCGTCGCTCCTTTTTAATTTTTCCCAGTGAACCACCTGGTAGTCTAGGACATTGATACTCCTTAGACTATCCAGACGGCTTTCGGGACTGAGCTGCACCAAGAAGAACGGCAGACTCCGTTTCTCCCGCCTAGCTCTGGCTGTGGTAAACGGCTTTACCCCCACAAACTTGAGTCCTTCGCACTCCTTCTCTTTGAGCAGTGCTAGGATCTCCTCAGGATCAGAAGACGGTTAAAACCCCTTCAACAGCATCGATTGCCGCTTTTCACGCTTCGGTGTGAATGAGAAGTGCTCCGTCGTAGTTTCCTTCAGGAGCTCTTTCACTTTCGCATAGCCCTCCACTGTATTACAGTGGATGGCATGACGATCGTTCCCCAATCTTTTAATGTTAAAATTGTTACCAATGACCAACTTACACAGGTCCTTGGTTGCACTCACCTCTAATTTATAGGTATTAATAGGAGGTACCTTCTCCTTCTTCTTCTGATGCTGCTGTTGTTGTTGCTGTTGTTGTTCTTGTTGGTGCTGCTGTTGCTTTTTTTTCTGCTGCTGTGGTTTCAGCTTTTGTTTTTGCAGCTGTTGCTGTGTCTGCTGCTGCTGTTGTTTCTGCTGCTGCTGTTTTTTTTGCTGCAGTTGTTGTTTCTGCTGCTGCTGGATTTGTTTTTGGGAGCTCGATACTTCCAATTGCTCCCTCTGCCTGCGTGCTATTTGCCGTTGCTTAATAGCAAGCATTTCCTTTTCCAGCCTTTGTATGCTGCTGGTGATGTTGTTTATTATTTGCTCATCCTCATCCTCCGATTCGGATGCCGCTAGAGAGGCAAAGTTGTTATTGCCCCCCTCGTAATTGATCTCATCAGCCGTTAAAGCGTCATTTATTCTCTTTTTTGTAAGAATAGGAGGAGTTTTCAAACTCCTCCTCCTTTTAACGGCTTTCGCCACGGCACCGGCAACACTATATTTGCCTTTTTCCACTTCCGTTATGGGAAGAGCGGAGCACTCTCCACCATCCATCACGTTATTTTGTTGTTTGTTTTTGTGAACACTTTAATTTCTCTTATTAAAATTGTCTGTTTGATAAATTAAATAAGAAAAACCCGTTCGCAGGGGCTGGGAAGCGAACCCACAACCCCGAGATTTGTCGCCCGGGTTTTTGGCACTTAGGCTACCGAACACTCGATAAATTATTGAGTAAAAGTATACTCCTTTTTTTTGCTTTTTTTTTTTTGTTTTTTGTCTTTCACACTGTGAAGCCGAACACGAAAAAATCACACGTCTATCCTCTGTCGAGGTCTATGAACGACTGATCTCACTTTCCGTATGCCTACTTATAATGGTATCTTGTAACCTCGCGAATTTATTGGTTTCCGGAGGATTATCGATAAATCAGTTATTGTCATCTAAATATTCTCTGGTAATGCTGTTAAAACATGATGTTGTTTTAGTTCGTCACTTTTTATATTATTTATTATAAAAGTTGATTAAACTCGAATAACAAAAGTTAATCATTTTATCGCTAGATACCCTAGATCCCATCAAATTTTGAATCTTTTTCACCAGAAGTATTTGCATCACCTTTCATGTTTCCGATTCACCTTTCGAACAACAATTAAAGTAAAAATTAAATTCACTTACCAGGAGTTCACACACTTAGTATTTTTCGAGCTTTGGTGTTTTTTATGTATGCTGTTTATTATTAGAGTTGGTCAGACGCATGCACAATTTCTAAAAAAATAAAAAAATTAATACAAATATAATACATAAGTATATAGGTAACGAAATATTCAGAGTGAAATTTTAAGATACCTTCGATTATTTGGTAGTAACAGGTGGATTTCATGTTCAATGTAAATGTTGCGGCTCGATGTGTGAATGCTGACTGCCGACGTAATTGTTGTTGCTAGATTTTTGCTGCTATCGATCGATGTGTGTGTAGTTGTCCGATGTTCCGATGTAATTATGATGTTTCATGATTTGACGATTGGTGATATCCAATGTACTGTGACACTTGTCCTACTGTACCAACTATTGAGGGAGTATAGTTTTTAAGTATCATATATGCATATGTATTTTAATTTGATCGTATCAATAATTAAAAGTGTTGCAGGTATAGCAATTGAATTTCGTGTACGATATTAAAATATTTGCAGCTTGATTTTCAGATAATGCTGATTAATATATGTTTGCGTTTGATTAATATATATGCATTTAATGTGGTCACATGCAACGTCGGGGTCACCAATTATTGCGTGTCGTGGTTCAATAATTATAAATTAGTTTTCAAATTCACAAATTACACTTTTATTCAAAAAATTAAATATTATAAAAATTACTTAGATATTGAATCTATTCAACAATTACATTACACATGTGACCAACGCTAACTTTCCTGGGTTACTGAATCTAACTCTTTTAGCTCTTTAGTTTTTTTCCTATGTGGCAGGAGCATTGCCAGCTAATAATAATTTGAATCCAGCACATGACCAGCAATTCCTTCTAATTGCACATCTTCATACTGATGTTGCAGAAAATTTATTTTCAATGGCTCGATCAAATAGGGGACCATACAAACGTAACCCTTCAGCCTACAGATTTATTCGTAATTTGAAGCAAATTATTTTCAAAAATTTAAAAGCGGCAGAAAATTCAACTTAAGAAGATTCTGGGGCTGAGTCGTTATTGCACGAAGTTGATTGCGAAGATCTTAAGTGTGATGACAATGAAGAATTCCACACTGAAGCTCCAGTAGAAGCATTTCACGGGAATAGACATTCTGAGTAGTATCGAATACCATACCAATAGTTGCGATGAAGAGTTTGATAGTGATGCCTATGAGACAGAAATGTGTAGTTATATCCAAAGGTTGTTCACAGAACCTGCAAGAGGCGGCACTTACATTTTATGCCGGGTTTGCAGCTTTTGAGTTGCATAAGAAACTTAATTGTGAAAACTGCACTCTGTTCATGATAGACAAAAGAGACAAATTTCGACAACAAGCTCTGTTAATAAAATTACGAGCGTATAACACTTATGACACATCATCCGAATTTGTAAAGTTAACTGTACCTTCTCTAGCATTTCAAGCTTATGCCAAAAGTATGCATACACTTTTTGAAAGCCAATTTCCAGAAATACGACACGAAGAACACTTGATTGAAGCTTTGCTCAAATCCGCACTGAAAATAACATCATCTGACGATGATGAGCACAGACACTCCATTTATAAATTCATTTTAGGAAAACCAATAAAGTTCTCTGTGGAGTTAAAAGTGTGAGCAACTGAGAACTTCACTTTATTATTCATATTCATTAATCCTTTCTTTGTTTTGTTAATTTTTTTAATTTTTATTTATTTTGTGTTATTCACTCTTGTTTGTTAAGTGTTTGTAGTTATTCATTCTTTCTTTTTATTAATTGGATATGTACTATTTATCTTATGAATATTTTTATTTCTTTAGTACTTACTAAAGAGCAAGGACTATGCCTATAGGGGACACCTTAAAAAGCAAACCGTTTTATATTCTACCTCATTGGGTGACGTGGAAAAGAATATCCGAACTATAGTTATAGGAACCGGTTTTAGATAGATACATACTGCATACGTAGCTACTTACGGTTTTCGGCGATCGTCTCTCTCGCTCTCCTCTCCAATTCAAAGTTTTTCTTTCATATTAACAAAGGCTTTGATGGTAAAAGCCAAACAACTAATGTACATACATACATAAATGTACATACTTGAATAAATATTAATTTCTTATAAAGACTGTCATTTTTACATATATTCTAAGACTCCGTGTTTTCTTTGTGCCGAAATTATACATACGAGTACTTCTCCGAATGGAAGATTCTCAACATCTGGAGTAATAAAATTCAAATAAAAACAAATCTATCCCTAGCCACGGGTGCCAAGGGTGTATTGGCACTCCGCCCATCCACCATATAATCACACCACCACCGCCCTGGAAATATGTTTTTCCATCCCTCAACCAGACCACCACTTGAACTAAACGCCTGATGCATAACGTAAAACTTTTTTATGCATCTACCAAACCACTACCTGACCAGAAAAAGCTACATCCTTCTATTCAACAAGGAAAAAGAAGTACACAGTAATAACCCGCTCTTTACTAATTTTCTTGGCAAAGTCATTACATATCAGTTGCGTAACATATGGATTAACATTCAGAGTGGGAATGGAAACCCAAAACAGATTTTGTTTACTTTGTTTGCACTCATCACTCACTCATCCTGTCATTATAACTCCATTCTCAGAGAGTAATAACATCTTTCTCTGCTTGTGAGAAATGAGAGCTTGCCACCTAGGCGGTCAAAGTGGAAAAGAAAAAATATCGCTTGATGATAACACTATAAGTTTCATATACAATGCTAGTAGGCAGCTTTGTTTCAAGAATAATCAACATTAAATTTATTTGCTAACTAATGTTAAGTTTATGATCTGCAAACCAAATTCGCAACAGGTTTACATCGTGGTTGAAGGCAAGGCACAAGTTCCGCCCTTGGTACGAGTATGATTGATATTAGACAACTTCATTGATGGAAGAAGCCTTGATAATTGGGCAGACCCTCAAAGACACCTATAGAAACCTGTAAAGATTAAGAAGGTTAAAGATTATGGAAAAACTTCTTATGCAAACTGAATATCGGCGAAGTAGCCCAACATGTTCAGTCAGAACAGACCATTCAACTTAGATGACGACAGCCAAAACTACCGTCCGCTTGAGCACAACGAAATAAGGATAGCAATATCTAAGCTGAAATAAAATAGCTAGTGGACCTGACAGCTTATCGGCCGAGGTATTCGGAGTTGTTGGATATGACTTTGTGGAAAGCATATACCAATTCATTTCTCGCACCTGGGTAGAAGAGTGGATAATTTGCCTGATTCACAAAAAAGAAAATTCACTCAATTGCCCCAACTATAAAGATATAAATCTATTCAACATTGCATATAAGATCTTATCCCTAATATTTTTGGAACATCTGAAACCCTTCGTTAACAACCTGATTGGCCCCTATTCTTGATTTAAGGTAGGAAAGTCGACAAACGACCAAGTTTGCACACTCCACCCACGTGGGTGGCTCAAGTGGTAGTGTGTTGGCTTCCAAATGGGAAGGCTCGATGTTCGAATCCCAGCCTCGTCCGAAAGACATTCCTTTTTTCAGGCAACTTAATTCCCGTAAGACGAATGGTTGCCTCTAATACAATAACAAGTCCAATTACACTAATAATTTAGTCTCCCCATTAAATGTTGGATGCCAACCATAGAGCGAAATAACCACTGAGCCCAAAAATCTTTCTTTCTCTCTCTGTCCCATTTTCCTAAAAACTTAACACGTGCTCAGGCATTTTAAGTGTATTAATACCCACTTGAGTGTTAAGTTCTTTAAAAAAAAAAAAAAAACTCCGCCAAAACTTGAAGAAAACTCAAAAAGTGCAAATTGATACCCACAATTTTTGCATTTATAGAAACCAGCTCACAGTCGATAGCTATAAGTTGATGGTAGTAAGGCAGTTTGTCTACCTTGGCTCTGCTAGTAGGGCAGAATCCCGAACAACTAAGCAGACCCTATATAAGATCTTGATCATCGCAGCCGTACTTTATGGACATATCATCAGTCGTTTCTAGAGAAAAATTCTTCGAAAAATAATGACAGGCTTTAAAGGAGAAGATTCAACCACGAACTATACGAGCTCACCGGCAACATCGTTCTAGTCAGAAAACTGTGCAACAGCCTGAGATGGTTAAGATGTGTAGAGCGAATGCACATCAATGCTCCGGCTCTCACCTTAGGTGGTGCTCATAAGTGAGGGGGCTATTTGGATAGGTTTGTTAGTTGAGGTCCAGGTTCACCCAAACTGTAGCGCTGTGAGAGAATTAACAATAATTAAGCATTATAGTGCAAGGAGGAATTGCCAATTTATAATTAATAATACAAGTCAAGTATACATTATAGATAAGATAATTTTTTTAATAAAAAATGTTAATGATTTACTAAAGCGATATTGTGACAAACGACAGATTATACCTTTCAAAAATTATTTTAGAAATTTTGTAGGTGTCAAACCAATTGTTTAAATGAATCTGATTACAATATACAAAATATTTTTAGAAATATTAAGGAAACAAAGAAATTACAACCATATTAAAATTGTAATAATTCCTGCAGTAACCTTCTATATGAAATCATATACTGTAACAGCAGTCAATACTAGAAATCAGGAAACAAATAACAGTACACGTGATCGAGGTGCTCGTGACTAAAAACAAACATATTTGGTTTGCGGGAAACGTTATCGAGCGCTGAGTATCGTAATTTAATATTATTTCATACGTAATCGAGTGCAATTGAATAGAATTGGCACCTATAAAGCAAGGAATGCAAATATTAGGAAAATATGAGTATGTAATTATTTTTGTAAGACATATACATTTTCACTGTTATTTGTGCAGTTTTAGACTAAATTTAAACAAAATAAACGACCTACAAAATGATATTCTCATAACGGCGAAGTTTGTATTAGAGTACCCCAATTTGGCTAAAAAAAAATCCTCCCCAATTGCAGAAAAGGCAATTGCTTGGCCTATAGCAAATTCTCGCTACACCACTTGAAATAAACCGCCCCAGTTAAGGACTTAAAAGCATGCAACAGGTCTACACTACCATTCCTTAAGTACAGATGTGCTTCTTCAACATAAATAATTTTTTGATTTTTGCCAAACAAAAATAGTAAATTAAATCTAAACTGTTCAGCGATATGTAATACCACCCACCACAACAAGCTAATTAGGTCTACTTATCATTATCGCTATAATAATAATCTTACTAATTTGAAAATTCCAAGCATGCAGTTGTAATAGCAGATTCACAGAATACCCGGTAGCTGCTCCAAGAACAATCCTAAAACCTTAACCAAACGATTGAACACGGTTCAATGGGGGGCGGGATGTTTAGTACGGTCAGTACCCACAGTGCGCCGGCATCCGATTGCCAGCCGCCCGGTATTTAATTGGACACCTAAAACTCGCGCTTATCATTAAACTAAGTGCACCGAAATGCAGACTTATAATACCACCTCAATTTCATTCTCGCCTGTTTTCTTTTTTTGTTATGCGCAAATAATGTGTTTGCAGAATAATTAATTTGCACAGTATTCATTGTTATTAGTTCTTGCACATAGTTTTCTGAAAAGTAAGCTAAATCTGTTAAGAACTCTTTGT